>PVKS010020679.1:0-36409 GCA_004027875.1 Aplodontia rufa
AAAAGGATTATGTTGTATAGCATTATATCTTATCTGGATTTAACACATGATAATAGACCAACTTTCTCACTGGCCAGGGTCTAGTCCCAACCTCCACAGATGAGTGGAGACAATCGACCATTAGTTCTCTGAGTTAAGCTGATTTTACTCAGCATGATTTCTTCCATAGCCATCCATTTACCTTCAAAGGCTGCAATATCATTGTTTCTATATTCTTAGTATAGCATCGCATATGGTCCCAATGGTTTCCCTTATGTAAATGGGTCATCATTTCCCTACCATCAGGTAGTAGCCACTTTCCCTTCAGGAGTCTTGGAAGCTCCTGTGGGCTGAATATTGGAGTAACCGAGGGAGGTGATAAAAGAGGGGTAAAATGGAAAATATAGACTTCTGATTATAGGGAAGCCTCTTTAGCAGCTTCATCTGTTAGCCTAATGCTTGGGCCTCTATGCTGTGGTCCCATTGGTGCCCTGGCACATGTATGACAGCTATTTCTTCAGGTAACAATAAACTTTCTAGAATTTGAATAATTTATTTTGTGTTTTAAATCCCTTCCTCTATTATTAATTAGATCATCTTCAGTTCAATTTTTCCCAAAATAATGGACAACTCCAAAGGCATATCTGGAGTCTGTGTAAATTATTCTCTCTTTTCCCTTTAGAAATTTTAGGTCTCGGTTTACTGCAAATAGTTCACAAGTCTGAGCAGACCACCCATTGTGTAGCCTTGCTGATTCTATTATTTTTTGTTGTATCTCATCTATTACAGAGTATCCATCATGCCTTTTCCCTTGAATAACCTGGGAAGGTCTGTCTATAAAGATCTTAAGTCCTGTTGAGAAGGAGATTTCTCTAAGGTCTGGTATTAGATCCATGCAGTAATGTTCAGTAGAATTAGATATTTTTTCTTCTCCTAATTAAAGATTCAGCCAGATTTAAACAGTTTTCAGTGGTGAGTCTTAAATCATCCCTTTCCAGGAGAATGGCCTGGAATTCTGGAGTCAGTTAGTCATCTCCCCACCTTTTGGTGGAGAATGGTTCTGACTCAATGGGTTCTGCTAATTATTAAGGCCCCTCCAAAGGTTAACTTTCAATTTTCCTCCACCAAAAGGGCAGTGGCATTTACTGGTTGGATACTTTCACATCATTCCCTGGAGACTGGGTCTAGGAGTTTAGATAAATTGGCTATTGGTTGTTTTTGCCTCCCATGATCCTGGGTTAGAACTCCCAGAGCTGCTCCCATATCTGCATTGACAAACAAATAGAATGGCTTTTCATGTGAGGGTAAAGCTAACATTGGAATCCTTTTAAGGGCTTAAGAGTTTCTAGTGATTGAAGTTCCTCAGGCTTCCAGGTTTGGGTCAAGCTCTCCATCTAACAACTTAAGATATAGTTTTCTAGTCTTAATGGCATAAGAGTCTATCTATAATCTATAGTATCCCATCAGTCTTAAGAATCTTTTAGTTTTTATAATTTTCTAATTATATTAGGCCAGCTATTAGTTACAAAGTGTAATTTTAACATTTTTTTTGCCCTTAGGCATCATTAGTACTTAACCTAGTGTATTTCTTCATTTGTTCCTCTAATTTACTCAAAAATTCTGTTAGCCTTTTATCTCTCTCTTGGCATAATTTAAAAGCTTTGACTACATTTTGGGACTGAGGGACTGTCTCTTTTATTTATTTTATAAATAAGTCTTTGAGGTCTCTCATACATCCCCTGTTTACCTCATTGTTATTATTCTAGTGTGGCTCTTCAACTGGATATTTTGTCTCGGTTGGTGGGGCTCCAGATTCAGCTAGTTGTTCACGTTCTCAGGTCTTCAATGCAAATCACCTAATAATTGCCCTTTCTTCTTTAGAGAATAAAATGCTTAAGAATGAGTTCAGACTATGTACAGAATTGAGGACCAAGAAATTGTTCTAATTATCTTTTTAACCTAGGTTGGGAAGGTTATGAAATTGAAGAAGGCACAGAAGCTGCTGCAGTCAGTTTAGGTTCCTTCTCACCCTTCATTGGAATATTCCTGGGGGCAGGAGATGGGTTTTGCCCCTCAGCTGAATTAGCATCCCATCCATTTTAATTTTCCTCTTCTGTTTCTCTGTTTTTGTTGATCTTAAGAGGGAAGAGGACTTTAGGTACTTTTTTCTAACAGAAAGCATATTCTATTTCTTCCCAATTTTTAGGGTCTTTATCAATTACATATTCTATTAATAATTGGCATATCCAATCCTTATGTGCTCCAAACTTTGACCAGTATATTGACAAATTTAGGATAGGTTCTTGGATCCAAATAGAGCAGCAATATTCTATCATCTTTGATTTTTCCTTCATTTTCATCTTAAGAATATCCTCCTAATATTTTTGCATGTAGCCCAAAGGGCTATATAAGGGGATTTCTGTGTCTTTTCCCCTGCTGGCATCCTGCTTTTCTATAGAAGAATTTTTATTTTCCATCCCGTTTTCTCCTGGGGTATGATTTTTTGGTTTCTGAGTCCAAGAAAAAAAAACTTGTTATTTTTCTTTACTGGAGGTCTGTTATGACCCCCTTTGTCCTTCAAGCCATTACTCCTGTCCTCCCATACCCTCTGTTTGCCAGTGTTGTGGATTTGGAGTTGGTGCATTTGCCCTGTGTCCCAGACATGTCTCAAACCCATTCAGATCAAACCTCTCAGGATGTTTCAACCACCAAGCAGTATATATCCCTTTCTTCCCTTGAATTTAAGAAAAAGATAGTTTCTACATTTGGCTCATGCACAAACTGATTTGTTTTCTATGGTTCTGGCTGGCTTGTGCCCCACTGCATTGCCCATTCACCTCCGACCTCCAGTTCTGTCAGCCTTGGGAGTCCTGGTCATTCTCCACCCTTGGGGCCACCATAATGAGACGGTGGGATGCATCTCCCCTTGGGAGAGCATCCCCATAACCCCCAGGCAACTTGTTAAGCCCCATGCCAGGTGTCAAATTGTTATAAATGAAATCAAACATGTGGTCGAGTGTGAGTGAGCAGGGCAGAAATTTTACTTCAAAATGCACCCCAAGCAAGAAAATGAGGGATTTTTAATTTCAACCTGATGCAATACTGCCCTTTGCTCTAATTAGAGGAGCTCAGGTGCACAGTCTGCACAGTTGGCTATGATTAGAGGGAGTAGGCAGCGACTAGGAGAGAGTGGGGGTGCGGGTCGCTGCATATGTGGTAAGGGTCGTAGTGATTCAAAGTTCACTGAAGAGGATGAGTGGGTACCAGAAGGGGTCCTTGGAAAGAGGTGGACGTACACAGGTGGGCAGACACAGATGAGGGAATTACTATCTTCAAAGGAGGAGGGGATCTAAAATGAAGGTAGTGGGTTATACATCACAATCTTTCAAGTTTGACAGAAAAGACATACATCTTATACCTGCCACTGTAGGAAACTCACTATAGCAGCCCCCCTTCCAACCTGATATGCCAAAACAGGCCTCTTCTGGTCTGGCATGCACCCAGAACAGCCTTAGGTGCAACGCCAGGTGGATCTGATGTCTTAGGTACAGACCCAGGCCTCTTCTATTCTGGTCTGCCATGCACCCAGGACAGCCCTGAAGAGCAGTCCCTCCAGGAGCAGACCCCTCCTACCTGACACCCAGTGCACCAGTCCAGGTCTCTTCTTGTCCAGGCCTGCAAGTGCCCAGGACAACCCCAGGCTGCCAAACACCCAAGTCACCCCTTGGGGATCTCAATTCAGCATTCCAGAAAAAGCTCTTAAAAAATGAAGACTCAAATTTGAAAAGATTCACCTCAAACCCACAACTCCCCTAACAGCGAGATCACAGATAGGGAGCAAGATGAAAACCTAGAAAAAAATTATCAATAATCTGATTACTAAAAGGAACAATGAACTAAAAGAAGTATAATGAAAGGACTAAGTGAGAAAACTCAAGAGATGAAAAATTCTATTAACGTAGAAATAGACATGCTAAAAAAGGAAGTAGTAGAACTGAAATCTTCAGTTAATCACATTAGAGGAACAGTGGAAGAATTTAATAATAGACTAATTTATATGGAAAACAACCTCAGCTCTAGAAGAAGGAACATCTGGCAATAAGGATAGACTTAGTAAGCTTGAGTGCATGGATGACAGAAAAGAAAAGTACTCACACAGCATGAGCAGAATTTTCACAATGTGTGGGATGAAATCAGAAGAAACAATATAAGAGTAATTGGTATACAAGAAGAAATTGAAATGCAATGACATGACATAAAGAAAATTCTCAACAAAATAGTTAAAGAAAAGTGTTCCCACTTTAAAATAGAATCAGAAACTTACAGGATACCAATAAGCCTAATCAAGTGAGAAGCTCACTGAGACACATCATATTCAAGATGTACAACAGGGAAATCAAGGAAAGAATATTAAAAGCTGCAAGGGAGAAATGCCAAATCACATTCAGTGGCAAACCAATGTGGATCACCTCTGACTTTTCAGATTGTGGAAGCAAGAAGATTCTGGAAGGAGATATTTCAATGTCTGAATGACCACAGCATGCAGTCAAGAAATCTATACCCATCAAAACTCAGCTTCAAATATGATGGAGAAATAAGAACTTTCCATGATAAGAGCAAACCTGCAGAGTGTAGGGTAGAGGGAGGGAGGATAGGGAGGGAATTAGGGAAACAATCAACAATGTAGCATACTCTTTGTCCCCCTGAGAATCCAATAATACGAATGCAATCATTTAATTCTGAAAATTCACAATCTAAACATTCATATCACTTATTGGGGCAAAATATAGAAGAAACAGACTGGGTGTGGGTGAAGAGGGTAATTCTCATTTAAGAACAAATGCATAACATATTTTACTTTATATGCATTTATGATTGTACAATAACAGCTCCTTAATAAAAAATTAAAAAAATAAACTGGCTGTCTCTAGGTTCCCCAGGGTTTATCAACAGACATTTCACCTTACTGGCGTCTCCTGCTTCCTTCCTAGCTTCACCTTCACCTTTTTGAAATCATACATGGTTACTTGGATACAATCTTTAGAGATTCTCATCCTCCAATATTTTGTCTGGCCTCCCTTTGACATGTTGGTGAAATTCTTCATTGCCCTTTAACACGAGCATCTTGCCTTCACACTAAATCAGCACCACTTGGATGCTGCCAAGATCTGCTGCCAGCTAAGGCAATATCTCATGCCACTGGAACAATGTCTGTGGTACCCATTGAGGGCCTGCATGACTGAGCATGGCAAAAACTTCCTAGTTCAGTCTGTGGACCCAGGTGTTCCACATGATCTTTTTTCTAAGGCAGTTTCTCTTCTATAACCGGGACCCTGTAGTGGATGTAGCCTTGGTAATTCCTGACATGCCCTTTCAGGTACCTTTCCTATTGTTTTTGTGCACATTACACAAAATGTATTCAAGGGCCGTGATCTGTTCAACATACACATCTACCTGGCCCAGGTTTGCATGTACTTTTCAGGCCAAATGCCAGTGTTAGAACTCCGTTAGCTGTGTTTTCTGCTCCTGATTCTCACAGTAAAGTGGGCCAAAAGCTTGGTGAATGCCATGATGCATCACTTTTGTCTTGTCATATGTTTGGCTATGATTGTTTCTGTCCATAAAAAATTGAGAGTCTAGGAGGATGGACAGCAACCATCTTTTATAGAACAGGATGATATGTTCAACAACAGAGTTTTATTGTCTTGCACATTCTAGGAAAGGCTCTTCATATAGCTGTGTTTGTTGCAGGTATCTGGAAAGATGTACAAGGGCAGATGGTTTCTCGAAACTCTTGACAGCTGCTTCAGTACCTTAAGGTGTCTTGGTCCTTCTGAAATCAGAGCTGTGCATTTGCTCAGGGCTCACCAAGGCTATCCACTTCCCTGGCCCTACATTGTGTGGTGCTGCTCGCTTGACCACTCTTCTGCCCACTTTCCTACCTGAGGGCATCAGGAAATGACATGGAGAATAATTCACGGCTCACCAGTAACCTATGTTGGCTCTTTTGCCTTCCCCACTGTGCTGTGCTCAGTGCATTATTTCATGATGTAAAGCATACCATAAAATCAAGTTTACACATCCAACATCTGGCCTGGTTAACATCTTATGTGTGCATCCACGTGTGTATGGTGAGAACACTTGTGATATACTGTCTTAGCATGGTTACGGTGTATGGTATCAGTGTGAGATCACAGTGCACAATTTTGAAAACTGTAGAGAGATAAACAAGATAGAATATCATTTTCAGTTTTTTTTTACTGGAGTGGGACTGTCCATACAATGCTCACAGCCCTTTGTGAAAGAAAAACATTTTTTAGCTGATATTATGCTAAGTGACATCAGTCTGCTCTTTATGGGAGATGAGTTACTAGGTTGATTTGATTTCTGTGCGTAGGCACTTTTAATTAGTCATTAAAGTGCTAAATTACACAGGGTATAGGTTCAAAATAATTATCAACATATTATCATACTAACCATTTTGAAGCCTTTTTTACAATTGACTCTGTACCTTTTTTGTTAATCAGCCATTCCATAATTAAATGCACTTTTTCTTCTAGGCATTGAAGGTATGAACTTCATTTTATCATTGGTCGAGTTCCCTGTGGTTTGTATTTAGGCTATTGCAGAATGGAGTCAGTCTCTTCATTATCATTTAAGTGAGAATTAAATGAAATCATTTAATAGTTTCCAAACATATAAATCACATAGCATTTCTTATTTTCTTTCCTACTTTCAGACTCAACATACTTCTTTTTTTTTATTGATGCTTTGTAGTATTACATAATGACAGAATTCCTTTTGCACATTCATACCTGCACATGTAATGACAATATAACTTGGTCGTAATTTTTTCCCCAGGACAACCTGCCCCATTCTCCCTCTTTTTTGGTTTCTTTTCTCCATTAATTTCCCCAAATTACATATATAGATTTATACATAATTTTTTAAAAATTTATGTTTTTAAATGCTTGCATGGGTTCTATTCAGCATCTGATGGGTGAAACACCCCTTGTCCCCCCCTCTGATAATCAGACTTCTCCAAGTTTGTTTGTTAATCCATGTTTTATGGATCTGCTATATAAACTTGAAATTCTCTCATTCTTTCCTTTGTTTTATTCTGGTTTCCATGTATGAGAAACAATCTTTTTGACCTTTGAGTTTCTGAGTTTGGCTTAAGTTCTCTTAGCATAATTTTCTCCATTTCCATCCATTTTGTAGCAAAGGCTATGATTTCATTCTTTTTAATAGTTGAGTAGAACTCCATTGTATATGTATGTATGTATGTATATATATATATATATATATATATCATAATTTCTTGATTTATTCATCCAATAATGAGCACATGTGTTCAATTCATAATTAAGCTATTGTGAATTGTGCTGATATAAATATCAATGTAGCTGCATCACTCCAGTATACTGATTTTTTATCTTCTGGGAATATTCAGGAGCTGGGTCATACAATGGTTCCATCCCAAATTTTTTGAGGAATTTCCATGCTGCTTTACAGAGTGGCTGTACTAGTGTAGAATGCCACCAACAATGTAGAAAGGGTCCTTTCTCCCCACAACCTCTCTAGCACCTGTTGTTATTTGTATTTTTGATCTTTGCCTTTCTGACTAGAGTGAGGTGAAATCTTAATGTAGTTTTGATTTGCATTTCTCTGATTGCTAGAGATGTTGAACATTGTTTCATGTATTTATTAGCCTTATGTATTTGTTCTCTTGAGAAGTTTTTGTTCAGTTCTTTTGCCTATTTATTGATTGGGTTGTTGACATTTTTCGTATTGAGTTTTTTGAGTTCTTTGTATATTCTGGATATTTGTCCCATCAGAGGAGTAATTGGCTATGATTTTTGTCCATTCTGTGGGCTCTCTCTTCACATTCTTAATTAATTCCTTAGGTCTACAGAAGAATTTTAATTTAATAGCACCCCATTGATTAATTTTGGGTTTAATTCTTAAGGTATGGACATATTGTTAAAGATGTTGGTTCCAGCTCCTATATGATGGAGTGTTGATTCTATTTCTTCCAACAGTTGTAAGTTATCAGGTTTAAATCCTATGTATTTGATCCATTTGAATTTTATTTTTGTGCAGATTGAGAGATAAGGATCTAATTTCATTTTTCTGCATATAGTAGTCCTAGTATGATTTGTTGAAAGGTGTGTCTTTTTTCCAAGATAGATTTTTGCCCCCTTGTCTCTGTGTTTTCTATTCTATTCCATTCATATTCATGTCTGTTTTGCTACCAATACAATGCTGTTTTTGTTACTACAGCTCTGTAGCATAGTTTCAGGTTAGGTATTATGATACCTCCTGCTTTAGTTTTTTGTTTAGTATTGCTTTGGTTATTTTGGGCCTCTTAGTCTTCCAAATGAATCTAAGAATTGAATTTACTTTTCTATATATGTGAATGATGTCATTGGTAAATTTGGGGGGATTGAGTTGAATCTGTACAGTACTTTTGGCAGAATAACCATTTTAACTATGTTGATTCTTCCTAACCAAGAACATTGGATGTCTTTCCATCTTCTCATGTCTTCTTCAATTTCTTCTTCAACATTCAATAGCTTTCATTGTACAGGTCTTTTACTTCCCTTGTTAGATTAAATCCCAAATATTTTATTCTTTTTGAAATAATTGTTAATTGGATGCATTTCCTGATTTCTTTTTATGGAAGAATTGCTCTATAGTATAATATTGGAAAGATATTGATTTATGGGTGTTGATCTTGTATACTGCCACTTTACTGAATTCATTTATAAGCTCTAGAAGTCTTCTGGTAGAGTTTTTTGGATGTTCTAGTTATAGGATCGTAGCATGAGCAAACAGATATAATTTAGCTTCCTCTTTTCCTACTCGAATCCCTTTGATTCCCTTCTCTTGTCCAATTCCTCTGGCTAGGGCTTTGAAAACTAAATAAGAGTGGTGAGAGTGGACAGCCTTGTCAAGTTCCTGAGTTTAGTGGGAATGCTTTCAGTTTTTCTCCAGTAGGTATAATGTTGGCTGTGAGTTTGTCATAAATGGTCTTGACAAAATTAAGATAAGTTCCTTTGATCCTTATCTTCTCCAGAGTTTTGAGCATAAATGGGTGTTGGATTTTTTTCAAAGGCCTTTTTCTTCATCAATTTAGATGATCATATAGTTTTTTCTTTAATTCTATTTAAGTGATGAATTACATTTATTGATTTGCATATGTTGAACCAACCTAGCCTACCTGGAATGAAGCCCATTTGATTGTGATGTATTGTCTTTCTGATGCATTTTTGGATGCTGTTTGCTAGGATTTTGTTAAGGAAATTTGTGTCTGTATTCATTTGTTTGTAGTTTTCTTTTCTTGATGTGTCTTTGTTGGGTTTTGGTATCAGGATTATGTTTGCCTCATAAAAAATGTTTAGGAAGTTTCCATCCCTTTCAATTTCATGGAATACCTTAATAAGGAGAACTGTTAATTCTTCTGTAAATGTCTAGTAGAATTCAACTGAGAATTCATGACATCCTGGGCTTTTCTCTTTTGGAAGGGCTTTGATTGCTGTTTCAATTTCGCTATCTGATATTACTCTGTTGAGCTGCTCAATATCCTCCTGAGTCAGTTTGGGAATGTTTTATATGGCTAGCTCTTTGTCCATGTCCTCCATATTCTCCAATTTGGAGAAGTATAGTTTTTCAAAATAGTCTCAATAATCCTCTGGATTTCAGATGAATCAGTGCTGATGTCTCCATTTTCGTTTCTGATTTTGTTGATTTGCTTTATTTCATTCTCTCTTTTGATGAGGTTGGTTGGGGGTCTGTCAATTTTGTTTATTTTTTTTTGAAGAACCAACTTTTTGTTTCGTTTGTTTGTTTGTTTGTTTGTTTTTCTCTATTTCATTTATTTTGGTTCTGTTCTTGGTTATTTCATGTTTTCTACTGGATTTTGGATTGGATTTTTCTTTTTGTAAAGATCTGAGGTATAGCATAAGTTTATTTCTTTTGGCTATCTCCTGGTTTTTGATGAAGTTACTCAGTTCCATAAATTTACCTCTTAAGAATACTTTTATAATGGCCCAGATATTACAATATGTCATGTCTTCATTCTCATTTGCTTCCAAGAATGTCTTGATTTCTATTCTCACTTTCCCTTTGGTCCATTCTTCATTTAAGAGGATATTATTCAGTCTCCATGTATTTATGTACTTTATGTTATTTTTCTTGCTGTTAATTGCTAGGATCACTATTGTGCTTTGATAGGACACATGGGATTATATCAGCTTTTTGTATTTGCTAACATTTCCATTGCAGACTAAGATATGATCTATTTTGAAGAAAGATCCATGCGCTGCTGAGAAGACTGCAAACTTGGTCAATTTGTGATGGAAAATTCTGTAGATGTCTGTTAGATCCCTTTGATTTATAGAGTTTAAGGCTGGAGACATCTTTGCTTTTGTTTGTTTATTTGTTTGATTGTTTGTTTTAATTATCTACCTATTATTGGTAAAGGTGCATTAAATTCCCCAGTATTATTGTGTTGAGATCAATAAGTGGTCTAATATCATGGATTATTTTTTCAACTATTTGAGAGCATTGGAGTTTGGTGCATAAATGTTAACTATGGTTACATCTTTTTGATTGGCCTTTAATATTGGCCTGTGTTTCGTCTAATTAATTGTTGGTCAAAAATTACTTTGTCAAGTATAAGTATCATGACACCAGTTTGCTTTCTTGGGCCATATGCATGGTAAGTTTCTTTTCTAACCTTTTACCTTTAATCTGTGGGTTTCTTTGGCTGTGAAGTGTGTCTCCTATAAGTAGCACATAGTTGGATTTTGTTTTTTGATCCAGTCTGTTAATCTGTGTCTGTTGATTGGGTCATTGAGTACATTCATGTTCAGTATTAGAATAAATATGTGATTTTGGTTCTCTGGCACTGGGACCTTTGCGGTATTTTGGGTATCTTTTAGTGGGTTATGCTTTTATTGACTTTCCTCTGATTGTGGGCTTTGGGAGTTGTTTGTTTCTTTATTTGAAGTTTATATTTTATTATTCTCTGTAGAGCTGGTTTTGTGTTCATGTATGTTGCTAATTTGTTCTGATCATGCAATTTTTTTTCCTCATCAAATTTGTTGTTGAATTTTGTTGGGTATGGTATTTTTGGTTGGCAATTATTTTCTTTCAAAGCTTGAAATATCTTGTTCCACACTCTCCTTGACTTTATGATCTGAGTTGAGAAATATGAAGTGATCCTTACTGGTTTATCTCTGAGTGTGACTTGGTGTTGTTCTCTTACAACTTTTAATATTCTTTCCTCATTATCTTTGTTATTCACTGTGAATATGATGTGTCTTGGTGAGTTTCTCATTTGGTTAGGTGTATTTGGTGTACTGTAGGCATCCTGAATGTATATTTCTGGCTCAATTCTGATGTTGGTGAAATTTTTTTTTATCATCTTGTTGAGAAGATTCTTTATTCTTTTCATTTGTTTTTCAATGTTCTCCTCTAACCAAATTACTCTCATGTTATTTCTTCAGATTTCATCCCATACTTTGAATTTCTGATCATGATCCGTAAGTTTTTTCCTTGTCTGTCCTCCATGTGTTCAAGATTACTCAGACTGTCTTCATTGTCCAATGTTCTTTCTTTGAGAGCTAAAATCCTATTTTATACTTAGTTTACTCTGTTATTTATAACTTCTATTGTTCCTTTAATTTGGTTGACTGTGGTTTTCAATTCTAAGAACTCTGCTACATCTCTTTTCAGTATCTAATTCTTTATTAAAATGGTCTTTCAGCTCCTATAATTGTTCTATTATTTCCTTTCTTAACTTTTCTTTTAATTCTTTGATCATTTTAATAATAAAATTTTGTTACTGTTTTCTAAGTTTTCATCCAGGTGCCTATCCATGGATTCCTTGACAGGGGTGTTGTGGGTTTGAGGTGAAGAATTATTTGCCTTTTTCCTTATTTTCAGTGTCAGGAAGTGGGGCTTGAGATCTCTCACTGGTTATTTCACTTTGGGACTTTGTTGATCAGTTGTGAGGTTTGTATCCCTTATTTGGACTGGGTACAATTTGGACAGTACAGTTCAAAGACTGGTTTCCAAACCTGTTAATTATATTGACCTTTATAATATCCAGTACCTCATGAGATAAGGGAAAAGAGTCAATATGTACAGTCAATGCATACAATAGACAGCTTTAAACTGGTTACTTTCTTCCTTCTTTAACTCTTATAATATTAATTACCACCTATGAGAGGAGTGGAAGGATTAAAATCTATCTTCAGTGAGAACCATCAGTGTATAGGTGGTTTAAAAAGAAACAACCTTTATCAAGTTTGGCATTCACTTCAGATTTCCAGTACCTCCATAGGTAAGGAAAAATAGACTTGGGAGCAAAGGAGATGTGATGGGATGATCAATAGGAGTTTTTGACTTTGAGGTCAGAGCAACAAGAAAGTAGAGATCATATAAGATATTCTGATGAAATTTTGAAAGAAGGAGAGGAGGAGACTGAGGTGATGACTTTAAGGAAGGGCGAGAGGGAGGGAGGGAAGGAGGGAGAGAGAGAGAGAGGGAAATAGAGTTTAGGTGTTGCCAGAAGAAAGGGGTAGCAGAGAAACTCACCACTGGAAGATTTACAGTACAAAAACAAATTGTGCTGGTTGCAAGAACACAAACAAAAATGAAAACAAAACACAGCAAAAGAAACAAGAAATGAACAAACAAAACAAAACACCCCACTAATAAAACAGAAAAAAAATAATGTCTTAATGGAAACTTGGGAGGATTATGGATTATTTCCACTGAGGTGGTCAAAATATACAGTGGAGGTAGATGATCGCATTCTAGCTCCTTGATGGAGTCACTTCCAGGGTGAAGTTGCTGGAGGGCCTGGCTTTTATTGTTCTCTGCTGGAAGTCAGAATCCCGGGAATCCTCCCAGTAATCTTGTCACTGTGGAGGTGGTGCAGTCCTTCATCACTACTGTTTCCTGTGAATACAGCCTTTGGGCCTTCCTGGTTTGAGACCCTGGGCACTTTTGTGTCCACCTGCCCAGACTCCTTTCTCACTTAGCTAAGGTCAAGCAGCCACTGGCAATCTTGTGGATCCTGGGCAGATGCAAGGAGAACTTGGTGGTCCTGAGGCAGATGCCACCCTGAACTCACAGGTCCTGAGGCCATTACAGGCCTGGAACATGCAGCTCCAGGGGATGTCTCCACCCTGAAATTGCAGGTCCTGAGGCAGTCATTGGTTGGAACATGGGGTTGCTGGACAGTCACCTGCTTGACCACATGGCTCCTATGGCAGCTGTCTGGACCACCTGCCTTCTCAAGATGGTGAACTACTTGGCTGTCCATGGCCAGTTTGGAGACTCCTTTATCTTATGTACACTAAAGCAGTCCCTAGATTCAGCCAAGGAGCAGGAGCCCTTCTGATACCACGGTTCTCTGTGCCAATTTGTCTTTCCTTTACTTGTGTGTTCCTCCCTCGCTCTGTGCCAAACCAGCAGGGCTGTGTGGTGATCCTTGCAACTGGAGCTGCCTGGCCCCAATGTAGTTTTTCTTCCATGCTTAATGTATCCAAGCCTTTGAGTCTCTCGTTTTCCTTGTTTTTCTACTAATGAGTTTCAGTGAAATTTGCACTTCTCCCACCTAACAGAAAGGTACTTTTCCCACTGCTGTTGTCCCTCTTCATGGAGAGATTCTTTATTTAGCCATCTGTTGGTCACCATCTTCTCCCTCTCCAATAAACCAATATTAACAAACACACAAAAATGTTCTAATTAATTAGTTATTAGGGAATTCCAAGTTTTCATTGAGATATAATTCACAAACCGTAAAGGTCACCATTTAAAATTGTATGATTTGGGAGTTTTCAGTAGGTTTACAAGGTTGGACAGCCTTCTCTACTATTTTTTTTTTTTTAAGAGAGTGGGACAGTGAGAGAAAGAGGGAGAGAGAAAAACAGAATCAGTTTTTAATTTTTATTTAGTTTTTCACGTGGCTTTCATTGCTCTGAGACTTGCTGTGTACGTGGTGCTGGGGTTTGAACCCCAGTCCTTGCACTTATTAGGCAAGTGCTGCAACCACTGAGCCACTGCTCCAGTCCTCTGCTGTCTTTTCCTAGAACATTCTAATCACTCCAAGAAGAAGCTCCTTACCCATTAGCAGTCACTCCCAATTGTTCTTCCTCTCATCTCTTGGCAATCACTAATCTTTCTGTCTGTGCATTTGCCTCTGATATGTATTTCACAGAAATGGAATCATATGTCCTTTTGCGATATTTTTTTATTAGTATGTTTTCAGGTTTCATGCATTTTGTAGAATATAGTGTCTTATTCCTTCTTGGGGCTGAATAATATTCTATTCTATTGTATGCTACATTGGTTTACTCTTGTGTCAGTTAACGGGCATGTACTTTGTTTCTGCTTTTTGGATGTTTTGAATAATGTTAAAAATATGCATGTGCAAATTTGTGTGTGAATATGCTTTCAGTACTCTTGAGTATATTCCCAGGAGTCAAATTGCTGGTTTACCTTTTTGAGGAACTGACAGTTTTCCACAGCAGTTGCATCATTCATTAACATTTCCATCAAAAGTGAATGAGGGTACTGATTTCTGTGCATTCTCAGTAATATTTTCAGGGTGGTAATTGACTTTATAGATTAATTTTCACATTTTAGAAAAGTTTGTGAAGTGACATTAAATCTTCTTAAAACCTTAGGTAGAATGCACAAGTGAAGTCATCTAATCCCAAGCTTTTCTTTGTGGGAAATTTTTTGATTGCTAAGCCAATCCATTTATTTGTTATAGTCCTGTTTAGATTTTCTATTTATTTTAGAATCATTTTGATAGTTTTATCTTTTGATAGTTTTTCTTTTTCTTTTTCTTTTTCATTTATTTTTTTATTCTCATCTGGAGCTTCATCCACTCACATGAATGCAATTAATGACCTATTAATTACTCCTTTTGCATTGGATTTTCTATGACTTCCAACCTGCAACCACATTACTCTTTCTACAACACAAGTCTGTTAAAGTTACTGATCCTATGATTGTGGAACAAAAATTTATCTCCGTCCTTTGTTCCTTGTATGTCCTCCAGCCATTTGTCTTAATTACCTTAATCCATCAAGATAAATACACTCACTACATCAATCTTCATACTGAACTATTTCCTATTTCTGTGCCTTTGTTCTTAATGCTCCTAATGTATTTTTGCTGAAATGCTCTCCTTCTACCTTTTCCAAAGTCCATTTTATAAACAGATTCATTTTTGAATGCAAATCTCCTCATTTAAAAAAAATTTTTGTTTTTCCACTCTTCTGATGTAGTTAATCTCTCCCTTCTTTCAGCCCATATTACTCTAACCTCATCTCAGTTCCTATAGCACTTTATTAAACATATTGATTAATATGTCTCTTTTTCTCTTCTATATTGAAAGATGCTCAGTAGCAGATAACTTATCTAATTCAACTTTGCATTCTCATGAAGTTATTGTTGCTCAAAATACATGTGTGAATGAATGAATGGACAAATAAATGTTATATCGCTGGACCTCAGTCCTGTTGGACTAGTGAGTGGGGTGGAAGGTG
The DNA here is from genome assembly GCA_004027875.1 of Aplodontia rufa. Lineage (NCBI taxonomy): Eukaryota > Metazoa > Chordata > Mammalia > Rodentia > Aplodontiidae > Aplodontia > Aplodontia rufa. The sequence goes on from PVKS010020679.1 coordinate 15,555, forward strand.
GTTAGGAGGGAAGTATTTTAAATCTCAGGAGAGAAAGTGCACAAAAGTCCAGAGAAATGAAACTCATGGGGTATTGTAGAAATCCAACATTTAGAAAATTGATGATGGAAAGGGAATGAATAATAGAATGGCAAAGTGTGCCATAGTGAGGTTTTGAACTCTATTCTAGAGGCATCTGAAATTTCCTCAGCTCCTCCAGAAGAGCATGTCCTGGAGGGTACTACTATCTTCTATCCTAATCACTAAAACCGTTTCTTTCTTTGAAAGCTATTATTTGCATATTATACCAACCAAGATTTACTAACCATAAAATTCCTGAAGCTGAGGGTTACTATTTTAAAAGCATATTATTTCAGTTGTGGTACAAATAGACATTACTTTTCCTTGTCAGCTGAGTTTTATAAACAAGTAGATTTGGAACCAAATGTATCTATTTTCTTCTTTTTTCTCTGGACACCAACTCCTCCATATATGCATATGATTGTAAACCTTAATTTTCAGCAGTTCCTTGAGTTCACACCTTCTTTCATAAGAATAACCATGTAACTTCAAAATCATCATCAAAATAGTGCTGTTGTTCTGTGAAACATGAACTTTATGTGGTCATAAATTGTTTACAGTTGCTAGGACATTACTATATAGGTGGGGATACTTTCCTCGTTTTTTGTGTCTTGGAAATACTCTCTATCTTTCTATCATCTATTTATCTATCTATCAACCTACATACCTACCTATCCACTATTTAACTCATACTTTCCTTTACAGGGGAAAGAATTCATCTAGAATAATATGGGTATCTTGGGAAGGGTGTCATCCTGAAAATTTTTTAAGTGACCACCTATCTACTCAGGCCATCACTGAACAATAGATGAGGAGCCCAGTACAGTCACATCTTTCACATTTAGACAAATTGGGCTACAAAGAAGTCAAATGATCTTTCCAGGGGAAATCTGCAATTTTGGAGCAGAGGTGAGACTGAGAGTCTGGATTCCTTTTCCATGGCTATTTTAACTTCACTGAAACATAGTAGAATGATTTTAATTGGGTTATGTTCCATTTTAAACTCCATAATTTGTAACAGCTCCTGAAAAAACAGGAAATTCAGAATAAAGCATATAAAAAGCAACCTTGAAAGGTACAATTTATTCAAAGGTTTTCTACTTTTTTACTTTATAGTTATATGTAGTAGTTACATTATAGGTATAATTTAAAAGAATCAAATTATTTCTTCTAAACTTTAGATTATATAGCTCAGGTCAATTATCTAACTCTTTTAGTATATGAAAGACAATTTAAGATAGAATAAATAAGCACCTCCCTGGCTTCATATAAGGCTATTTAGACTATGAAGAGTTGGAGAAAATACTAGATTCTGTGAGTAAGATATAAAATATTCTCTTGGAGCTTTTTTAAAACAAAAGAACAGACCACCATATCATGGACAAGTAGATCTATGTAGAAGGCTGGATTTGGATGAAACCCCAAAGTCTCTGATTTAGTAATTCTGTAACATTATCAGTTGAAAAAATAAATTCCATGTTTTGGCATTACCCCTGGATAACAAAGTATATATACATTGATTACTGTTGGTTTGATAATGTTTCCCCCTCAATTGTATCTCTATATACTTCTAATAAAAAAAAGAAAAAGAAAAAAATAAATTCCCTTGTGGCACCTTTCAGACAACATGACTAAAGTTAATAAATAATGCCAGTAGATCAGTAGATTATAACCCATCTTATTAATAATTTTTAATATTTTTGGTATTATTTTAATTTAAACATTTTTACATAAATAATAATATATCAGCACTGAACAGAATATATATAGAGAGAGTTATATTTTTATCTCCTACATATATAAATTTGGATCTCTCTTTTGACCTTTAGCTTTTGTGTATTTTAAAAACTGAAATAATGAAGTGGTCACATATAGAGTTATAAAAACCTATGAAAATTTTCAGTTCTAATAATTAGAAGTGAATTGTTACTATTTACACAATACCTTCATATGTATTAGAATGCATTAGAATTTTTTTAATCCACAGAGGTACACTGAGGCAGACGGAGAAAATACTGTCTTTTAGGTGGGAAACTGAGGCTCATGTGATGGCGGTGATTTTGCCACTTCTGCATCTAGTAATTATTGACATATGTGGTTTCCCATTCCCCAACTGTTTACATCCTAAGTAATTTAATGGTTCTCCAAGACATTTACTTCCAACCAATTGAGTTGAGTGATCCTTAAAATTTAAATCTAATTCTATGGGTTTGAAATATAATATGTTTGATTGAATCTAGCAAAATTCTTTTTGAGATTTTACTATATGAGAGATATTGGAGTGATAAAAATGTAAAAGAAAATATGCTGCCTGCTTTTAAGACATAGTCTCTGTAGGAAGGAAAAAATGCATTTATACTGTTAGTGCACTTGTGAGAAGAATAAAATACTATGGCAAAATAGTGGGGGAGGCGAATTGTTAAAAGTGGAAAGTGAGATTTTTGCAGAAAACAAATGGCTGCCTGAAGGATGCTGCTTCTTCCTGGTGCACAGATGCTGGGTCTAACTATGGAGAGGACATGAGGATGGATCCTGTCTCAAGCAGATATCTCAGTAGCCTCTTTTGTCTTCCTGCTTGACCTTTTTCAGAACCACCTCAAATCAGCTAATTTATTTTAACTACTTTGAACTTCAAAGACATGAGGTTTCAGTTCTTTTCCTCCTCAGAATGCTTCTATTTTCTTAGTGAATTCACTTATCCACTGCCCCACCCCCATAATTTCCAAACTGTATGTAAGTGGATGTGTCAGGATTAGGGTAGGGAGATCATTCACTTAAATGTTCTTTTATGTATTAAAGAGCTTATTTATGTCAATCTCTGATGAGCTCTAAGTTTTTTTAAAAATAACTTTCTTTGAACTTTTGTGTTTGTGAGAGAGTGTGTGTGTGTATGCACACACCCACTTGTGCATACATGCAAGAATGTGTGTGTTATTGCTAAAAAGAAGCAAGGAGGTCAGCTCTGGGTGCTTTGTTCTGGCTGCAGCACTAACTGCTGCTGACTTTGGATAACTCACATAAAAATCCCTGTGCCTTATTTCCCTCCTGCAAAAAAAAAAATGGAGAGGTGGAGCTACATAATTTCTCAGTTGTTTTCAGGTTTAGATAATTCTATAATTCTTTTCTATGATCTAAATTTAATTTGTAGGAAATTACACCCTTGTGGGTTGTTCCGGAAGCTTCATTCCTGACTATTAGGTTCATTTTTGGTCATCAGCTCAATGTAGCCAACTCCTGATTACCATTCTCAGATGCTTGTGGATCACTGATGGCTGGTCCAGATCCTTGTAAGCAATTGATTGGATTGGGGGCTGCCCCAGGGCCCACCATAGGCCTGATTAATCCCAATGAAGAGCCAGAATCACACCAGACTTCACAGGTTGGTGGAGTCCAAGGCAAGGTACCCCCCAGCTCCACTTCAGAATGTTCTTGTCAAACTGCATAACAGTTTGTTCACAAACACTAATTCCTATGGCAACCTAATAAAAAGGGATTGAAGGAAGAAGGAAAGCTTCACAAAATTTCTCTAGGATCCCCACAGGGGCTTCTTTGTGAGACTATCATAAGACCAAATGCAAGGGTGTAGCTTGTTCATGAAATTACCTTACACTATGTTTTCCTGATGTATGGTGTTCACATAAAATCAGAAATGGATCCAAGCCTTTGCCCTCAGACACAACACAAATGTTTTGGGAGGTTCCAAACAACCTCGGTTTGTTTTTAAATTTTAATAACTTCAGTACTTCCTGGGTTTGGCCGGGCTAGATACACCACAGGACGTTTCCAGCCTGAAACCAAAAAGCGTGCAGGCACTCATATAAGAGACTAATGCAGTGAGCTTTCCATCCCACTTGCCAGACCTTAGAACATCTCTTGTGGTTAGTTGACTTGTGGTTATACCTACCCAGAGCACATAATATATGAAGGGAGATTTTATGTATTGGCTGCCTAGTACACTATGCATGCACTAGCCCACATATATGAGAGTCTCATAACATTTCTAGGAAGGAAGGAAGGAAGACTGGTCCTTTCATTAAGAAGATGAATGGGAATGTTTCTTGACAGCAAGGACAGTTTCCATGTTCAATTTACTATTAAAAGAACTCCAATAGTAATTGCTGTTGATGAAGAGGAAATTGAGGCACTGACATTTTGAATAGTCCAGTTCAGTGCCGAGTCATCCATCCACAGTATTCAGTTCAGCAAGTATTTAATTGAATGCTACTGCCTGAGTACCAGTATAATTATAGACTCGATGGAGGATTAAAAACTTGTAAAATTTTAGAGCTCTGAAAATCAAGTGGTCATCCAGGAAACCACAGCATAGTATCTGGCCTCATAGAGGTTACATTTGGTTTAGGAGATAATATTAACCCCTATAAATCTCATGGCAAGTTAAAGGGATAAGACAGGTGTCTCCTTTAGTCACTGTTCTACCTGCCTACTTCTCTTCACATCTAAGTTTGTTACAGAGCATTTGTACTGATAATCTCTATTTTCTTACTTCCAAATTTCTTGGAAGAGCGTTCCAACTTTCTGATATTAAGTCCAACTAGGCACTTTTCAGTGTGCATCTGATGAGTCTTTCCTTAGGGAGCTAACCACTAGTTCTTCCATTTATTCATGCTTGTGCCTAGTCAGTCACAAAATCTTACAGAATTATCTTCATTAACCTCATATGTATTCCTTCCTTTGGTTTTAATACCATAATCTGGGCTCAAGACCTTTTCATATATTACATATACAGTTGAATCTATTCTATCAGGCTCTTGACTTTGGACTCACTGTCAGTCTATTCTATTGAGAACTATCAGAATTAGCCCCCCCCATGTAATTAATCTGCTTTTCCTTTCAAATATGTTATTGGCTTCACTTTATTGTAGGAGAGATGCAAAGTCCTTGAAGTGATATTTAAGACTCTTCACGGTCTGGATATTGTTCATACCTTCACTTTTCCCTGCGCTCTAGTCACTTTTAACCATTTGTGGGTCTGGGACAGCATGAGTGATGCTCCTTACCTCTGTGCCTTTATCCTTGCCAAAACTCACTTCCCTTTCTATAATCCAGAACCTTCTCCTTATATCTTAATCCACTTTGTTCTTATGCTATTGTAGCACTTACCAACCTGCATCACTTTTACAAAAGCAAGAATTAAAAAAGAGAAAAAGCATCCCATAAGGCATATTTGGAAAGTGACAATTTCACTTGGCTGAGCTGGGGCCTTGATGGTTCTCAAAGACATGTTCTATAGTTTGGATCTTGAATGTTTCCCAAGATCTCTATGTTGAAGGTTTGGTCCTCAGCATGGCACTTTTGAGAAGTGGTAGAATCGTTAGGAGGTGGGACCTAGTGGGAGGAAGTTAGGTGGATAGTTGGCATACCCTTGAAGAAGATATCAGAACCTGACCCCTTCTCGGTCTCTCTTTTGCTTTCTAGACTTTATGAAGTAAGTAACTTCATCCTCCATGCTGTCCTGCCATGATGTACAGTATGACCTCAGGCCCAAAGCAACAGGGTTACGAGATGATGGGTTGAAACCTCTGAAGCTACAAATTGAAATAAATTTTCCTCTTTAAAACTTGATTATTTTAAGTATTTTGGCACAGTGATGGATAGATAGTCAACAAAGCATGGAAGATGAAATAGGTGATCATTTACAGATTTTAATTGGGGAAGTTTCTTGATCAGATTTGCATTTTGGAAACCTATTTCATTTGTGAACAAAGTGGACTAGGAAGAAGTCTATAATAGGACTTGAATAAGGCCAGACAATGTATCTATTAAAGCAAAAGAAATTACTACAGAGATATTTGTTGAAGTTTGAGAGTTTGATTAAATGAAGTAGAAAATTTATCCATTGAGTCAATGATTGAGTATTAGGAATTACTGTAGGTCCTAGATATGCAAAAAATTAAAATAATGTGTTTTCTCCTATGGTTATTCTTTATCATAAAATGCAGAATACAGAAGTAAACTCAACTGTAGAAAAATAACTTAGCAAATAACAAAGAGTGGATTATTTAACACGTAGACAAATAGCTAGACATTTGGGGAAAACACATAAAATTATAATTTCCCAAATATGTTCATCAAAGTAAGTTCCAAATAAGTTGAATGAAATATGAAATAACAAAAACAATAGAAGGCACATAATTACTACGTACATGTACTTATGGCATTTATTACCTTTAAATAGAACACTAAACATATAAACCATAGGATTAAGAACAATAAATTTCTCAACAATAGTACTTAAGATCCATTTATCACAAAAATACAGCAATATAGAAATAGTTGCAAAACAAAAGGTAGGTGAATAATTAATATAACGCAGAAGCATGTGCTACAATATCACACATTTTTTTTTCCCCACTTGACTTCTTCCAGTGGCTGTCAGGAGAAAAACCTGATGCTGAGGATCTGTTTGATGAACATGTAGGAAAAGGACAACCAAGAATCTCCTTTTATGAGAATGTTAATTGATTATCCAAATAATGGTGATAGCTTTCCACCAAGGAACTCCAGAAATTCAAGTGCCAGAGACTGAGATTGAAGTTCTCCATTTTCTGATTTCTTTTTTCTTTGTTTGACATAATTTTACATATTGGAGGGAATTGTTACATATGGAAAAATGTACTCAAGCCTAATCAAATATTTCTTCTCTGAATTTCCCACTGCTATTTGTTCCTAATACTTTATTCCAGGAAACAAATAATTTTCATCCCTCCACTAATGACAACCTATTTGTGTTGCAATTCGCTATGCTAGTTACTGTTGCTTACTCGGTCACCATAATTATCTTCCTCAAATATAAGTAAGACAGTGCCCTTGGCCTCAAGAATCTCTTGGAAAACACTTAAAAAAGAAATAATATTTACAATGCAATCTATATCTTACTGGCTTGGATATATTTTCTTTATTCTGTGAATAGGGGAGACAGATGTAACACAAGCTGTTCCTTTCAATGCAATGGAAACCCAGTTTGTGGAACATCAGCACAACACCCTAAGATGCCACACTCCCTCTCCATGGTGTTTAAGAGGTAAAGGAAGTTGGATTTAGAAGAGGGAAAAAGAAAAGTGATGCTTGTCAGTTTGAATGAGGTCATTGAAGTCACTTCGTGAGATTCTTATTTTTTTTTTTTTTTTAAAGAGAGAAGGACAGTGAGAGAGAGAGAGTCGTGAGATTCTTAAAGGAATAGAGAAAAGGTCACTACACACACTCACACACACATGCTTGTGCACACACGTGTAAAAATGACCATGAAAGGGTTGGAGCGATTGCCCGGTGGTTAAAGCACTTGCCCAGCCTGCACGAGTACACAGGTTCAAACTCCAGCATCCATGTACACAACTAAGTGTCAGAGCAAGGAAGGCCATGTGAAAAACTCAATAAAAATTGATTCTGTCTCTTTCTCTATCTCACTGTCCTTTGCTCTTAAAAAAAAAATGACCATGAAAAGTAAAACTAAAATGTAAATCAATCTGTAGAATGTTACCAAGTTTTCCTCAAATATTTTGCCTTTCTGTTATAGAGTTCTGAATTTTGACTTGAATACACCAAACATATACTACAGAATGAAGGCTACTAACATCTCCACCTGGGTGTCTAGTTGCCACCCCAGACTTCATATACCTGAGCTAGAATCCATTAGCCCATCTAAGCCCAGTCACCTTCTCTTGGTTTCATTTGCTCCCTTGACCCCTTCCTTCTTCCTGCTCCCTTGTCTTGCATTTCCACAGGCCCTGGTCAGTCTTCCTCTGTTGGATGTTTCTTCCCCACTATTTTCAAGGCTTCCTTGGGACTGAAGCTGGCTTTCAGCAACAGCTTCCTGAAGCTTCTTTGCTTCATGACCTCCTCACTTGCCCTCCCATTCCCATTCTACCACATAATCCAGGGTTATGTTCTACAGAGACTATTTTTAAATCTCTCTTCTTTTCCCTTGGTTCCAAATTTCTCTCTGTACTTCTGTCTTTACAAGATCAATTCTTAATTTGAGTTAAGTAAAGCAAAATAAAGTTGAACAAATACTAGTCATTCTAGGTTTTAGTAAAACTCTGTCAGGCTGGAGTGGTGGCTCAGCAGTTACAGTGTTTGCCTTACATGTGCAAGTCTGTGGGTTCAAACCTCAGCACCATATACACAACAAAGTATCAGAGCAAGGAAGGCACATGAAAAACTAAATAAAATTGCTTCTTTCTCTCTTTCGCTCACTGACCCTCTCTCTTTTAAAAAAAAAGTCTATCAAAGGAGGAAAAGGGTCAAGACCCCATCTCCTTTCTTAATTGGCTTCATGGCTAAATGCTGTGAAGATATCTAGCAGTAATTAGATTCCAGGAACCACGGTGATTTATAAAATTATTAAATAGTGCATTTGGGTTAGAGATGTTCTCCCTGCATTGTGGTTTATGTGATTAAATGATGTACTGCATAATTGTCATGCAATGTCAACTTCCTAATGTATTTAAAAAAAAATATATATATATATATATGTTATTTTTCTGAAAAAAATATTCAATAAGCAGAGATTTACCTTTTCTTCTTCATTTAAGATTTGACAAATTGTTAGAAGAAATGCTGGGCAAGATATTTTGAGATTCCAGTACTAGTATATGCAAGCAAAGGGAAACTATCTTTTTAAAGCAAGATCACCCTATGTCTACTTTAAGAGGGAATTAGGTAGAGTTTCCAAGGCTTACATGTGTTTTCGGACCTGTAAGAAAGGGGGAAAGAAAAATGGGAGAGAGAAAAAGGAACAGATGTAGAGGATAAAGGAGGAGGGAGGGAAGAAAGGAGGAGGACATAAAGGAGTAGTTGTGTATTAAATAAGGCTGAGACAGTCTCACTTCCCATTTGGGCCCTTGGATTGCAAAGGTGGCTAATTTTCTATAACTTTAGGCTACAATATAGCATTACATTTAGTACGTGTTCATTTGCAGTAAAAATGATGCTAAATATTTTTAAATTGAATTACAAAAAATAAAAATAAAAAAACGCGTCTAAAATTTTCTTTTTTTCTTTCTTTTTGAGGACTGTTCATTTGTATGATTCCCAGCACAAATTAAAGTGGCTTGGTTTCAAAGGGGTAAATGTTCAAATGAGCATGTCCAATTTAAAATATTCTTAAAAATATACAGATCTGATTGTAAGAAAGGGACCTCGTCAAGGTGGTATATTTTGTTTCAACACAGAAATAAAATTGATCATGGCCTCACTGTGTCAGCTTTGTTTTTCTGAGGTTATTGAAGAAAAGAGAGCTTTGCCAAAGCTAAACAAGACGCAGAACCATTTCTTTGAACCTGAGAACTCTCTAATGCCCAAATATGATTAAAAACCATCTTGGTTAAGCCCTTTTGATCAGTGTGCGTGTCATAAAACCTGTACTGAGTTCCTGGCAATTTTATGGTCTTATCTGTGTGGTCCTTTTCTCTAGAAAACATTTGGCATGATGTCCTGGTGGAGCTCAGCAAAGTACTTGTGGAAGATGTGACATACAAAGTTTAATGCCCCTGTAAAATGATGTCAAGTTCACCCACATGCCACAGCAAACCCCGGCAATTTTACTTTTTCATCTCTCCACAAAAGAGAATTTAAAGAGGGAAAGAACTAGAAAGAAATAAAATGGTTAACTTTAGGTATACAAGGAAGTACATGGATAAATGCTTGGCGTTTGTTGAATTTCCTTTATTAAAAGCTCTAATTGAATTTCATTGACTAAAGCCTAGAGCACACAGCAGGCCTTCACTTTCCCATTCTATTTATGTCTATGAAGTAGATCATTGTAATGAATACAGATGGGCAATAACTACAAAGTTATTGCATAATTTTTCAAAATTTTATGATTGCTTTTCCTACTTCCTCTTAGAATAATGGCCTCTCTGTGCAGCCTATAGGCCATTCACTGTATCTTCAATATATTTTACCACTTGAGCAGATTTTAATTTATTAGAGACACACTAGAAGTGGTGTGTAAACAGTCCACAGAATGAAACTGATTTGTAAGACATGGACGACCTGAACCAGTGTCAAGTTACTTCTGAGATCACTGTGAATTCAAGCCCATATGCATTTTCCCCTTTCTTCCCCCCCCCCCCACGCACTTGATTTGGCAAAGGTTGGGACTTGGGGACTAAAGGGAAAACCAGATTAAAGCCATCACCATCCCAGAGCTAACAGAACAGAAAACGTTAATCTTACGATGGGGATGGGAAGTATAACAGGAGGCAAAGTTTCTCAATGGATTTTCATTTCTAAATCAGGCCTGGGCAGGGGCTTAAAGGTGCCAGCTCTAAATAAACAAGCAGCACTTTACAGGGTGATATCTGCTAAGGGTCACTCCAGCATCTGTGGGATTGCCTAGGATGGAAAATGACTGGCCCTTTACTTTGCCAGCTCCTATTTCTTTTACCTTATTTCTCTTCTCCCTTAGCTTAACTTTTTTCTGGGTATGCTCACACAGGATGCGACAGTTACAGGGTCTTCTGAACTGAGTCTACTTTGAAGGTATGATATCTGTCCTGTTGTATCCAACAGTGTGGTCTTTGCTTCCCAGGCTCTTTCTTCCAATTTAGTTTCTAACTTGAGACTTTGAATCCATAGGTGATGTGATTTTGACCTAATGACCTGAACTTGGGGAAAAGGCTTCATATACCATCGAAAGCCCATTAAAGAAAGTGACTAAATCTGCCTGAGGGCACAAAGAAAAGGCTTCCTGCAGGAACTATTTGAAGAATTAGTTGAGGCCAGAAGAAAGGTGGATAAGCATATGCTCATTATGAGTAATTCTTTCAAAATGCATGCTTTTAAAAATGTTTTTATTAGTATATTATAATCATACATTAATAGCGTATGACATAATTTTGACATAATCATACAGGCATGTAATATAATTTGCTCTACTTTTGTCTCTACTACTTCCTTTTTTCCTCCCCTCCTACCTTCCATGTTCCCCTTTCTCTAGTCTACTAGTCTTCTTTCTATTTATTTACTGTTTTCAAATTGGTGCTTTATAGTTTTATATAAGGGTGAAATTCATTCTAGTATATTCAAATTTGTGCATAGCCTAATTTGGTCAGTTTCATTACTTATCCCATCACTTCCCTTCTCCTCTATCCATTTGCTCTTTCCACTGATCTCCTGTTTTAATGGGATTACCCACACCCACACCTTTTTCTTTACTTATTTTGCTCTGGCTTCCACATATGAGAGAAAACATTGAATTCTTGACTTTCTGAGTCTGGCTTATTTCACTTAATATGATATTCTCCAGTTTTATCCATTTACCAGAAAAATGCCATAATTTCAGTCTCTTTTTGTAATGACTGAGTAAAACTGCATTGCATATATTACATTTTCTTTATCCATTCATCTATTGCTGGGCAATTAAGTTGGTTCCATAACTTGGCTAGTGTGAGCTGCACTGCTATAAACATTGATATGTCTGTATCACTATTCTATGCAGATTTTAGTTCTTTAGGATAAATAAATACTAAGGAGTGGAATAGTTGGGACATACGGTGGTTCCACTCTCAGTCTTTGGGGAATCTCCATACTGTTTTTCAAAGTGGTTGTACTAATTTGCAGCGGTTCCACCAACAATGTACTTTTCCCAAACACCCTCAACAGCATTATTTTATTTTATTTTATTTGTACCGAAGATTGAACCTAAGGGGAACTTAATCTCTTAGGCAAATCCCCCCAACTATTTTTATATTTTATTTTGAGACATTAGTTTCACTGAGTTGCTTAGGGCCTTGCTAAGTTGTTGAGGCTGGCTTTGAACTTGTGATCCTTCTGTCTTAGCCTCCCAAGTTGCTGGATTACATGCTTGCGCCACTATGCCTAGCTCTTTTTCTTTTCTTTTTTTTATTTTTGATAATTGTTGTTCTAACTGGCATGAGATGAAATCTCAGTGTAGTTTTTAATTTTTTTTGGTGTATTAAGGTCGTACATAATGATGGGATTTGTTGTTACATAATAATACATTCATGCAATATAATGATATAATCTGACCAATATCCCTCTCAAGTACACCTTATTCCCTCTTCTGTCCAATGGTCCCTTTCTTCTGATGATAGGTGCAGAATATATTAACCCCCCCAAAACCTCTCTTTCTTGCCTCCTGTCCTTCCTCCCCTGTCCTATCTCCTACTTCTATTCTACTAGACTTCCTTTAGCTCATCTATTAATTTGTAATCGGTTCTTTATGTAATCTTGACCTGACCCCCTTTCCTTTATTTTACCCTATTTGCATTTCCCTAATGGTCAATGATGTAAAACATTTTTTCATATATTTGTTGGACATTTGTATTTCTTCTTTTGAGAAGTGACTATTGTTTTGCCCACTTATTAATTGCATTATTTGTTCGTTTGGTGTTAAGATTCTTTGAGTTCTTTACATATTCTGGATAATGATCCCCCATGGGAGGAGCAGCTGGTAGAGATTTTTATCCCATTCTATGGGCTCTCTCTTTACTCTCTTGTGTCCTTTGCTGTTCAAAAGCTTTTAAATTTGGTGCTGTCCTACTCATTAATTCTTGGTTTTATTTCTTTAGCTTTAGGGGTCTTGTGAAGAAAGTCAGCCAGTGACTGTGCCGATGTGTTGGAATGTTGAACCGAAGTTTTCTTCTAGCAGTTGAGTAGTTTCTGGTGTAACTGCTAAGTCTTTGATCCACTTTGAGTTGGCTTTTGTGCAAGGTGAAAGATAGGGATCTAGTTTCACTCTTCTGTATGTGGATATCCAGTTTCACAGCACAGTTTGTTGAAAAGGCTATTCTTTCTTCAACATGTTTTTGGCAAACATGTTGAGTATCAGATGATTGTACGTATGTAGATTTGTCTCTATGTCTTCTGTTCCATTGTAAAAGGTACGTTTTAATGGAGATATTTCTCTTTTACAAATAATCAGTCTTGCAATTTTAAATCTGAATATTTACATGAAAGGTTAATAAAATATGGGACGTTAGAATTAATTGCAAGATGTGTATATATTTCTGTTGGCTTAAGCATAATATTTTAAATCTATAGGAAAAAGAATTTATAATTTTAATGTAGCAAACCTTTGTACCATGGATTTATAACTACTAAGGATGCATTGAAAGGCTAGTACTAAACAGCAAATTGGGCTTGAGAAGTAATGCAGCGTTCTAAGTATTTTTCTCATGTACTCCTGGAAACACTTCAGGATATTTGAAAAACTCTCACACATTTTCAAGTTGAAATCTAAAAAATTTCAACTTCAGTTTCATTGCAAAGGATGTAATTTAGGATAGTTTATAACATTGACAAACAGTTTAGATATATTTTGAATAAATCACATGGAACCTAAATTTTGATAAACACTATCACTCAATAATTGTTTTTACATTTTTAATGAAAAAGCTGCTTCTTATTAGTGGGGATTTTTTTTTCCTTGAACTTATATTTCTCTTCTACTTTCCCCACAATTGCTGTAGATTTAGCATTATTTTATTTCTTGCCCTATCATTTTTCTGCAACCAAAAATGTATATACGACTATATGAAATTATTTTTCTTTGATATAAGATTCTAAATTGAAAATACTTATTGTTGGATTAAGTTTTTATAATTATCACTATACACGTAAACAGAATATTGAAATACTATACAATTTAGAAAAAAGTTATTAAGTATTACAATAAAATCTTTTGGAAAAGTATTTCTATTTTATAGGGATTTTTGTTGTTTTTTTTTTACAGTGAGCCCATATATCTGCTAATATTTATTGTTAAAATAGGCATTCAGCATCACTTCTATTATAAGTTTTTTCATTATTTATCCCTGATAAATTTTGTTCTCATAAAAAGCAAATGAAGGACTTCTATTGTAACAACATTACTCATTTTAAACTCTGAGATTGATGACAAATATAACATGAGGATATATCATAGAAATAATAACCATTTTTAACAATTCGACTAGCTCTACAATCTTGTTGAAAATAAAAACTCATCAGTCATTGACACTGAAGTGCTGAAGTTCTTGGAGTGAAGAAATTAGTGAAAGGAAAGAAGTTTCCTAAAACAAGAATCCTGAGAAGTATTTGTTTTAAGGAGGTAGATGACAAAGTGAAACAAATCAAGAAGGGAACTAGAGACCAGGAATGTACAGTGTTGTAGCATTCAAAGAAGAGGAGGTTTCAAGCTGAAGAGGTACTTAGAAGTGTGTCAAACTTGACAAGAACTGAGATGAGGCCATTAGTCATCTGAGGTTCAGAGTAAAAAAAAATATAAAACAAGTTAAAATGCTCTTGTATATGAAGCCACAAATTTTGGCACTTTAATTAAACTGTAAAAGACCTGAGATTTGGGAAGTTGGAGGGCTTTTTTTTTTTTCCTACTGAAGGGAAGAAAGATAAATTTTTTCCCTTCAACCTTCACAAATTCATAGTTGGGACAGAATGCTGCAACAAAAAGCAGATCATCAAGAGAAAAATAAGCAAGTTTATTAGTGTGTGGGGGGCACATCATATGGAAAGTCTGCCTTAAGTAGTTAATTAATGAAGGACAACTAATTTTAGAGAAGTGACAAGACAAAGGAAAGGACGTCCCAGGCTTCAGAGGCAGGGAAACCGCATAAAGATAAAGTTATGGGAAGAAAGCCCACTAGCAGTTCCCCTGACCCAACTAGCAGTTCCCCTGGTTAGCTCCCTCTGAGCTGAGGAGCAAGCTTTTAAAGAATCATGGGGGCACAGGGCAGAGGTAGAAAGACCTTTCATCTTTGTGAATTTTTATCCTGCTTTTAGGCTAACAGAAACAAGAAGGCAGAGTCCCCTGCATTTTGAGTGTCTTCAGCTCAACAATCCTTTATATTTTGGGAAGAAATATTTAGGTTTCCTTCACCTCATCCAAAATTATTTTGATGTGTGCTTCGTTTTAGGGTTTTCATTCTAGTCCGGGTGTCTATTTTTCTAAACCAGGATTCAGCATTTTGTCATACTGGTGCTTTACACAAAGTGTAGAACTCAGAGCAAATCCCCCACTTTCTTTATTGAAATTATCAAAAATACATCTTTATAATCAAGAGTTCACTAATTTTTTTCTTTTTATTTTCTTTAGTAGCATTTTACAATTTTCTTTATTGAGTTCTTGTATATTTTCATTTACTTTTATACCTAGAAGTAAATAAATTTTTGCTGCAATGTGAATGGAATTACTTTCCTATTACATTTTTAATGATTTTTAATGTTGACCTTTTAAGTGGTATTAGTATGGAATTCTCTTACCAGAACTTAAAAAATTATCTGTGTATTTATCTTGCATATTCTACATAGACAGTCATCATAGCTACAAATAAAGATAATTTTTAATCCCTTTTTATATTTTGTCTTATCTTCCTGCCTTGGATAGAAGCTGTAGTAGGGGAGCTGGAGTGCTGGCTCAGTGATTGGAGAGCTTGCATGGCATGCACAAAGACCCGGGTTCACTGGCGCCACAGCACACAGCTAAGTGTTGGAGAAACAAAGGCCAGATCAGGAAATGAATAAATTTGATTCTCTCTTTGTCTCTCTGTCTCTCTCTCTCTTAAAAAAAAATAAAAAGAGGTTTGGTAGGATGTTGAATACAAGTGGTAACACAAAGCATCCTATTTTGTTCTTGTTCCTGATTTTCTGGGAAGGCTTCCAGAACTTTATATTAGATATGGTTATGTTGCAGGTCTTTAATAAATACCTTGATTCAATGAGATTTCTTTCCCCCTAAGTGGGCTAAATGTTTCTATCACACATGTATATTGAACTATTACAAGTTTGTATTTAAGGAAAGAGTCATATGTTTTTATTTGGAAGTGTATTCTATTAAATTCAAAGATTTATTGATGTTAGACTACCCTGGATTTCTAGGAATAATGATCTCTGGATATGATGTGATAGTTTTTTATATTCACTAATGAATTCTTCTTTTAATCATTTATTCGAGATTTTTACAAATATGAAGGAAACACATCTGTCATTTTAATTTCTTCTACTTTCTCTTTCCAGTTTTTGTATCACAACTGTTAGCAATATAAAATATTATATGTATCTGTGAAATTGTGTCTGTTTCCTGGTATATACTATCTAAAATCCTTTACCACTTAAAAGTGATTTGTCTTTTTGTATGCCAATGAAATGACTAATGTCTGAGGGGTTCCTGGATGGCATCCTGATGGGACCTGGGTGCCAGGGAAATCAGCCACATGATTAGGTTGGAACTCTTGGCATGCCTCCTTACCCCCAGCAACGCTAACTCTAGGGAGAGAAAAGATGACGAAGGTTGAGTTCATTGCCAGTGGCCAATGACTTTTATCAACCATGTTTTCCTAATAAAGATGCCATCAAAACCCTAAAGGACTGGGTTTGGTGAGCTCCAGAATAGCTGAACAAAGGGAGGTTCCTGGAGGGCGGCATGTCAGAGGGTGTGGAGGTTCCCTGCCCCTCTTCCATACCTTGTTTTAGGCATTTCTTCATCTGAAATATTCTTTGTAATATATGAGTGAACCTGTGTTTCCCTAAGCTCAGTGAGTCACTTTAACCAAGTAATCAAACCAAAGAGAAACCCAATTTATAGTTGGTCCATCACAACCTGGGACTTCGAATTGGCAAGTGTGGGTTCTGACACTATCTACTTGGAGATAATGTCAGAATTTAATTATAAGATGCCCAACTGATGTCGGATGAAGAATCTGGTGTCAGAAGTGGTGTGCTGAGTGACCTGTGAAAGTAGAGTCCTTCAGGCTTTTCCCCCTACCGCTTTATGGTATTTCTTTCCTCTTGTCTGTAATTGGAACAGTTTGTTCAGGATAGTGATTATCTCATGATAGCTTGGTAAAATCCACCTATAAATTATCTGAACCTGTTGTCTTTTGTGGGAGGGGACTTTTGATTATCATTTCAATTTATTTAATGCTAAACTTAATGTAATAATATTAGTGTAAATTTTATCAGTAAATTTACTAACAGGGTTGCTGAGAATATTTTCCTACTATTTAAAAAATCTCAACTTATCTTTAGTTGTTCTGTTATTGTATAATTATCATTTTGTCTTTGCTTTATTATCAGTAGTATTTAGTTTTGCCTAATTTATGGATGTTTATTTGTTGAGTTTTAGTGATCTTATCTGGTGTAGCTTTGTTTTGTAATTCATCTAATGTCTGCTGTTATCTTTATTTATTTCCATCCAGTTCTCTGAAGTGCATCCTATTTCTTTTCTTCCTAATTTCTTAATTTGAGTGCCTATTTGAGTCTTTCTTTTATTAAGTAAATGGTCTCAATGATTCTTATCAATGATTCTTCTCTTTGCTAGCTTTTACATTTTGCCTTTGTTCTTCATATTCTATAGCTTCACACTATGTGTTTTGGATATTAGATTTTTTTATTTTGGAATATTTGCATCTACAAATGAGATATCTAGGGATGTGACTCAAGTCTGAACATAAAAATTATATTTGTTTCCTTTGCACCATATATACAAAGCATGAAGTTAATTGTATTCAATATTTTTAGCGCACCTTTAGTTTCACTGTGAACATGTTGTCAGGTATGGAATTTTCTATTTGTGGCATCCTGTAAAAATAAAAAAAGTGATAGATTTCACATTTTCAGATTAGGGATGCTTAATCTTTACTTACAAGATTGAAACTACTTCATTTTGAAGATTCATGTGTTTTTCTCCAATGCAAAATAATTCTCAAACATTCTCTTTATTGCTTCCCTCTACCCATCATTAACTTTATAATTGTTAGATTTTGGACTTACAAAATCATTATCAGTAATAAATTCTTTTCCTTTATCTGTCTTTTCTTTCTTTTTCAAATTTCTTCTCTTTCTGTCTTCTCACCTCAGCAGTTTTTCTGTTTAGGCTCCCTGTCTAGAATCTGGCACTGTAATGGTGCTTGGGGAATCCTGTTATGCAGTGACATTGAGATACAGTCACATGGGTAGTGGGCAGTTTGATTTAGTTCCTGGTCATAACGCCATGTCTTAGTATTTCTGTCTTCAAGACCTATACCACTTAGTAAAGCCTTAACTTCAAGCAACAGGTTGACCGCTGTTTTCAAAATCCATTTTTACAAACAGGAAACATGTCTCCACACATTGACTCTAAACAATAAGGCTGGTTCTGGTTCTCTGTCTTATGCAGGGGACTGAAATTTTATTACCATACCTAATTATGGAGCTTAGAGACAAACAGGGTTAGGGCTTCCTTAATACTTACTGCTTTGCATTTCAGTTCTATTTCTGATCTTTTAAAAGCTGGTTGTTATTTTGATGATACTACATCTGTTCAATTATGTCTTTTAAAGCATTTTATTTATTACTGTTATATGGATTCGAAACCTATTTGATTGTGATGTATTATCTTTTGGATGTGTTTTTGAATAGTTGGAATCCTTAGGGTCAATTTGTAATAAAAATGGAATTATAAGAAATTATGTAAATCAAGAATATTAATTTTATGCTTCTTTATATTAGGGAAATCAAGGATGTTCTAAGTAGCCCAATTAATATGCAAGACCAATGCCATCACCTTAGTCCTGGAGCTGATCAGTTGCCCTGTTCTACTCCATCCTGATCCTCACCTACTAGGGCAGATGTGATGCTGCTCAGGACAGGGTTCTGCACAATCTGCCACAAACCATCCAAAGAAAGTGTTCTTCCCAACACTTTTGCAAATGCAATTTAAAAATACACAGTATAGTCAGAGTCCACTTAGTGAACCAAACATATCTAACACTTAATTCTAGGAAGTCAAAATAGTGCAACCGTTGGTATATTTTATGTTTTAGAGTCATTTGAGCACCCAAAAAAGGAGTTCTGGGGAATCAGAGAAAGTAACATTCATTCAGTAAACATTAATCAAGCAAGAACTGTGTTATAAGAAATGCTACCATCTTCAGGAAGCCTGCAGGCACTGAAGATAAGAACTTAATGAAGGGTTGGATTATTGGCTGAGAAAGTTTGAACAAAGAGCTGTGAGCAGACTTTTATCTTGTTCCTCTAGAACAAAGTAATCTCTAAAATTGCTTAAAATAGAAACAATTTACTCTTATTTTTCTCCATGCAGAATATTGAGAACTAAATTTTGTGCTTAATTTGTATTATCTAAGATTTATTTTTTAAATTTATTTTTTTATTCATTTGACATAGTCTTAGATATTGGAGGGAATTGTCGTTACATATTCATGAATAGATGGATATTGACAAAGTAAGTTAAGGCTGATCCTAGTCTAGGATCTCCCCCCTTGACCACTCCCTGCTCCCATGTCTCCTCTGCTTCCCGCCACCCATGTTATATATAGAAATAAGCAATACATCTGTATTGATTTTTGAATTTTCTAATCCTCTCTGCTCACCTGTATATAGTTGGGCTTCTTATAAGAGTCAAGGGTTCCCAGTTGTATAGATAACCCCCCCTAAGCCCTCCCTCCCCTCGCTCCTCCCCTTTCTTCTCCCCTCAGCTTCATAGGTTCTCCCTGCTTATATGAAAATTCACCTATGTTGAGTTTATTTTTGAATTTAGCTAACTTTCAATCTGTCTTAGATTTTGTTCTAGCTTCCACATATGAGAGAAAACATTCAGCCCTTAAGATTCTGAGTTTGGGATAGCTTACTCAGCATAATTTTTTCCATCTCCATCAATTTGGCTGCAAATGCCATGATATCATTCTCTCTTAAAGCACAGTAAAACTCCATTGTGTGCGTGTGTGTGCGCGTGCGTGTGTGTGTGTGTGTATGTCATAGTTTTTGAATACATTCATCCAGCAAGGGGCTTCTGGATTGGTTCCATAGTTTAGCTATTGTAAATTGAGCTGCTATAAACATTGATGTAGCTGTGTCTCTGTAGTGTGCTAATTCTAGCTCTTTTGGGAAAATACCCAAGAGTGGGATAACTGAGTCATAAGTTGGTTTCAACCCTAATTTTTTTTCAAATTTCTAACGAAATAATATGATATATATATATATACACATATATGATATATATATATATATATATATATATATATATATATATATATATACACACACATAAATCTAATTCTGGAAATTAGATTTACCCCCAAGAGCACTCCCCCAGTTACCCACCCTTATCCCTCCCCCACCAATACATCTCTACAGATGCCTTAGGTTGTATGACATTACACCTTATCCGGATTTTTTGAGGCATCTCCACACTGCTTTCCAGAGTCGCTGTACAAACTTGAGGTCCTACCAACAGTGTGGTAGTATTCCTTTCTCCCTACAATCCCTCCAGTATCTATTATTGTTCATATTCTTCATTTGTGCCAATAACTGGAGTGAGGTGGAATCTCAGTGAAGTTTTGATTTGCATTTCTCTGATTGCTACTGGTGTAGAAAATTTTCTCATATATTCATGGGCCTTTTGGACTTTCTCCATTGAAAAGTTTCTATTTAATTTCCTAGCCTATTGATTGGATAATTCATGATTTTGGTGTTCTATTTTTTGTGTTCTTTGTATATTCTGGAAATTAGGCCTCTGTCCGAGGTATAGCAGGCAAAGATTTTCTCCCATTCTGTAGGCTCTTTTCTTGACTCTCTTGACTAATTCTTTAGACGTGAAGAAGCTTTCAGTTTAATGGCATCCCACTCATTGATACTTGGCTTTAATTCTTGTGCCATGTGAGTCTTGTTAAGGAAAGCAGTGCCTACACTGATGTTGTGGAGTATTGATCATACTTTTTCTGCTAGCAATTGTATAGTTGCTGGTTTAATTTCTAATTCTTTGATCCATTTTTATTTGATTCTTATGCAGGATGAGAGATAAAGATCTAATTTCAGTT
>PVKS010020680.1:0-35447 GCA_004027875.1 Aplodontia rufa
GAGAGAGAGAGAGAGAATCAATTTTATTTAGTTTTTCATGTGGCTTTCATTGCTTGGAGACTTCGTTGTGTATGTGGTGCTGGGGTTTAGAACTCACGGACTCGCACATGCTGGGCAAGTGCCATAACCACTGAGCCACGGCTACAGCCCTGTCCTGCACCTTCTAAATAATCACAACAACTTATATAATGTGCATGGTAGACATTAAACTGTCCCTCACAGTTGTCCTCCCCTCTGCTTTCTGGTCCTTCAAAGGATAGAACACCCTGGTTTTTAGTCCCTAGTGATGGAGTATGACCATGGACCGCTTATGACCAATGAGAAGTGGAAGTATAGCATTTATTGCCTTTGTGAGACCGTCAAAGTGTTTATCCCCTCTGTCACAGCAAGAGGTAATGTTCCAGATAGTGGCTGCTCCATCAGCCTGATTTTGGAGTGGGCCAATCTGACCCACAGTGGACACGCAGAGTAATGAGAAATAAACCTTTGTTATTTTAAAGCCACTGAGAGTTGGATTTTTGTTGTTGCTGTGGCTCTTATGTAGCATAACCTAGACTATTTAACTGGTAGAATGAATTTACCAGCTACCCAGCACTGTGCTGTGAGTTAAGATGGAGTAAAGAGGGCTGGAGCGGTGGCTCAGTGGTTGTAGGGCTTGCCTGGCATGCGCAACGACCTGGTTCATACCATGTGCTAAGCGTTGGAGAAACAAAGACCAGATGAAAAATAAATAAAATTGATTCTCTCTTTCTTACTCTTGCTCCTCCCCCCTCTCTCTTAAAAAAAAACCAGGTGGAGTAAAGGAATTGTTTAAGGACCAATAAAAGGAGAATAGATTGGACTAGAGAGGTGGCTTGGTAGTTACGGCGCTTGCCTGGCATGCGTGAGGACAGGGGTTCAAACCCCAGCAGCATGTACAAAACAAAGATGTCAGAGCAACTAAAGCCACATGAAAAATTAATAAAATTGATTCTCTTTCGCTCTCTCTCACTGTCCATCTTTCTTTAAAGAGAGAGAGAGAGAGAGAGAGAGAATGGATTTTAGGGGAGAGAAAGAGAAGAATAAAAAAAAGAGGGGGGTTGGAGTGGTGGCTTGGTAGTTATGGTGCTTGCCTGGCATGCACAAGTACTTGAGTTCAAACCCCAGCACCACATGCACCAGGAAGAATCTAAGGAATGAAAGTCACATGAAAAAGTAAATAAAAATTGCTTTTCTCTCTCTCTCTCTCTCACTGTCCCCTCTTTCTTAAAAAAAAAAAAAAAGGAGTGAGGGTGGGAAAATGTGCAACAAAGAAATTGATCTTGTCTGTGCATTGTATCTCCCCAGAGTTCTGGTTTCTTTTCTTCCTGCAGTTAAACATTTCTAGCCATTTGGTTTAAAGAGAGAGAGATGGGTGGGGGTGGGGGGGTGAGGGGGGTGAAGAATGGAGTTGGGAGACAGATAAATTACAATTAAATATCAGTTCTGCCACTTACTTTGTGTATGATTTTTAGTAATATTTAAAACCTTCACACACATCTATCAGAATGGCAAAAACAAACAAGAAAACTGAGCATCCAAAAGGCTGGGATAGATTCAGAGCAGTTGGAATTGGGAATGCAAAATTATGTGGCTACTGGGGCTAGAGTGTTGGCTCAGTGGTTTGGAGCACTTGCCTGGCATGTGTGAGGACCTGGGTTCAAACCCCAGCACCACATACACAACTAAGTGTCAGAGAAATCAAAGCCAGATGAATAAATAAAGTTGACTCTCTCTTTTTAAAAAAAAATGATATGGCTACTTTTGGGAAATAATTTTGTGATTTCTCCTAAAATTAAACATTGGCTTACAGTATGTTCCATCAGTTCCAGTGGGATTTACCCTAGATAAATGAAAACTTCATTTACACAGATGCATCAAATACTTTGTGAATGCTTATAGTGGCTTTATTCATAACTGCCCCAAACAGAAATCACCCCTAATGTCCTTGGGTGAGGAAATAAACAACCTGTGTACCTCCATCTAATGGACCACTTCTCAGTAATAAAAAGGAGGTCTGTGAAAGCAATATGGAGGACTTTCAAGTGCATTATGCTAAGTGAAAGAAGTCTGACTCAAGTGAAAGAAACAGGGCTTGAAAACATACACATTTGGGATGGAGCGGTGGCTCAGCGGTTGGAGCGCTTGCCTGGCAGGAGTGAGAACCTGGGTTCAAACTCCAGTACCACATGCACCACTAAGTGTCAGAGAAACTAAGGCCAGATAAATAAACAAATAAAATTGATTCTGTCTCTCACTCTCTCTTAAAAAAAGAAACACCTACACATTTTATGATTTCATTTATAGGTCTACCTGGAAAAGACAAAATTACACCTGGTGATTAATGGTGGTGGGTGGAGAGTGAGGACGGGACAGCTGAAAGCAAGAGGACAGGAAGAGGAAATGGGAACTGTTCTGTGTCTGGATTGTATTGATGGCTACATTGTCTATACATTGTTAAAATACAGAACAGTATATCAAAAGGAGTGAGTTCTACTGTATGCAAATAACAAATTTGGAGAGAGTTAAAAACCAGATACAGAGGCCACATTTTATTTGATTCCATGCATATGAAAAATCCAGAATAGGCAAATCCACAGAGATGGAAAGTAGATTAGTGGTTGCCAGGGAATGGGGGAGGGTAGAATGGGAAGTGAGTGCTAGTGGACACGGGGTTCCTTTTGGGGTTGATGAAAATGTGTTGGATTTAGTGATGACAGTTATATAACTTTGCAAATATACTAAAACCCATTGAATTGCACACTTTAAATTAATTTGTGGCATATAAATTATATCTCAATTTAAAAAGTGGGTTAGGGCTGGAGGTATGGTTCATTGATATAATGCACACTTAGCTTGCGTAAGGCCCTGGGTTCAATCCCTAGCACTGTGTCAAAATTTAAAAAAAAAAAAATTTTTTTAATTTAAAGAATTTAAAACACTTTTCTCACCAGGAATGGTGGTACATACCTGAAATCCCAGTGGCTCAGGAAGATTGGAAGTTAAAAGCCAGCCTCAGCAATTTAGGGAGTCCCTGAGTAACTTAGTGAGACCCTGTCTCAAGATAAAAATAATAAAAAGGGCTAGGGGTGTTGCTCAGTGGTTAAGACCTGCTGGGTTCAATTCCTGGTTTAAAAAAAAAAAACAAAAAACTTTCTCATCTAGTTTCCTCATTTATAAAATTAATACTCCTGCTCCCCTAGGATTGCTGTGTGGAATGTCTTGATAGTAACAGCAGATGTTCAGTGAGTGGCTAGCTGCCTCTCAGGACTCCAGTCCAGGCCTCGACACTCCATGTAGCCTTGGGAAACCCCTTCACTGAGCACCGCATTTCTCACCTGCAATGAAGAGTCCGATCAGATGAATTCTCACCTCCCTCCCAATCTGGCAAAGACCTCCACAGCACCCTTCGATTTATGAAAGGCATACCTGTGCACGCAGGTCTTGACATTTTGCAAAGCACTTTCAAGTCACTTCCCTCATTTGCTCCCTCATCCAGCATTTAATATGTTCCATAACAATGACGATCAACATTCAGAGTAACAGATAAGCCACCAGGGAGCCAAGGTCAAGGTGTGACGTGGAGCTGACACATCTGTGCAGAGGGACCCTATGTATCCAAATATCCCATTTGCTTGTGAGCCCTGCTCCTCAGATCAGGACACAGTGGCTGTGCTCAGGGTAGCCACGGCCCTTTGCAGAGGTCCTACTCCAGACTCCTGCCCCAGCTGGCTTCGGATTCTGGGGACCATAGAGACTCACTCTGTTGCCGGTGAGGGGTGATGGAAGCTTTCCCAACTACTTCCTGACTTTGCTATCGGTCTTAGGAGAATTCTTGATTTCCTTGGCTACAAACCAAACACGGCAAGCAGGGCACGGTGACACGCGCCTGTAATCCCAACAACTCAGGAGACTGAAAAAGAAGAATCACAAGTTAAAGCCAGCCTCGGCAACTTAGTGAGACCCTGTCTCAAAATAAAATATAAAAAGGGATGGGAACGTGGCTCAGGGGTTATGTGGCCTTGGGTTCAATCTCTGGTACCAAAGAAAGAAAAAAAAGAAAGAAAGAAAAAAAGAAAGAAAGAAAGAAAGAAAGAAAGAAAGAAAGAAAGAAAGAAAGAAGGAAAGAAGGAAAGAAACCAAACAGGGCAGCCCCTCACAGCATTTCCATGCTGCAGATAAGATGTTCTTTTTTCTATTTTTTCAGTGTTCTAGGAGAGGGAGCCTTGGGGGACGCCCCCTCCCCTCACACTTCTCACTTTCTCTCTCTCTCTCTTTACTTACTTTCAAGGCGGTGGAGGTGTCCCCAGTACCCATCCCTAGGCTGATGTTTTTTGGGTACTTTGGTGCCATAGAGTTGCACTCCCTGGAGGGTCTGGGCTGAGCTGCAGCTGCACCTAAGGGAGGGAAGGCCCTGCCCTGGATACAGCTCTGGAGTGCAAGTAACCAGGTGAGCCCCTGGCCTGCACAGGGCCCTGGGAATCCGCCGAGAGGCTCACATCTCCAGGCAGGACACCCAGCGCGCACACTCACACCCGCCAGGAGGATGAGCTGGGGTCTGACTGGTTTACTTGGGGGAAGGGAGCCCGTTTAGGGAGTGTGTGGATGGGGCAGGGGGGCAATATAACAGCTGCAGGAACCAAGGGCATCTTCAGGCCTGGGAGCAGAGTGGGAAGTGCCCTTGGACTGATTAGCAAGGAAGAAGCAAAGCCTTGGGGAGAAGGAGGCTTGAGGAAGGGGTGGGCCCTGGGTTACTTCTTCCACAGCTGGAACCTACTCTTTCCCTCCCTCCCAAATTCCAGGCCTTAGCCCTAGTTCAGCTCTCTGCATTTGCCCAAAAACACAGCAGCCACCTTGCCCCACATGGCCTGGAAGGAGGTGGGGAAGTCAGGAGCTTATGCAGGCAAGGAGGAAGGGGGTGGCTCTTTTGAACTTGGGGTCCAACTGCACTTCCAAACCTGGACCAGAACATCTTCCCCTTTCTGTCGTTTTGGCGCCCAGGGCCCAAAGGCTGCCACAGCAGCAACAAAGGTTCCTGCAGTAATGAGGTG
The DNA here is from genome assembly GCA_004027875.1 of Aplodontia rufa. Lineage (NCBI taxonomy): Eukaryota > Metazoa > Chordata > Mammalia > Rodentia > Aplodontiidae > Aplodontia > Aplodontia rufa. Next base: position 5,070 of record PVKS010020680.1, read on the forward strand.
GGGCCTGCTGTGGTATACAGAGGCTCACACTGCACCACCAGCGGTCTGTGTCCCTCTGCTTTCAAACCCTGGGCAAAAGGCAGGAGTGGGTTGGGGTGCAGGCCAGGGTTTGTTGTGGCCCTGATAATGCCAGGGCCTCCAGGGCATGAGAAAAGTGTAGTTTGCACATTGCTTACATTTTTCTTATGAGGCCAGGCTGGGGAATGGTTGGAAATAAAAGCAAGGGAGAGTGAGCAGATTGTCCTCAAGAAGGGCTTTTGGTCACCAGCGCCCTTGGGGTAAGAGAAAGAGCACCTTAATAAGGATCTAGCACAGAGGATGCTGTAGCCAGAGGTGGAAGCAACTGTGGTCTTGGCCTAGATATTTCCTGGGTGGACCAGAGGCCAGACCCTACACCAGCTCTGCACGACCCCAACCTCATGCCCACTGGAGATGGGAGAGCAGGCACAGCTGGGCAAGACAGGGCAGAGCATTCAGAAGATTTATGCCCTGAAGGGGTGGGATAAGGTAGAGAAGAGCCATGGGGCTGTGTTACCGTTTAGATGTGAGGGGTTCCTCAAAAGTTCACCTGTGAGACACGGCAAGGAAGCTTAGAGGTGAAATAATTGGGTTGCAAGAGCCTTAACGTAATCAGTGGATTGATCCACTGATACGGGTTAACTGGGTGGTAACTACAGGCAGGTAGGATGTGACTGAAGGGGTGCTGGGGTTTATGTCACTGTGCCTTTGGGGATTACATTTTGTCCCTGAGGAGTGAGTCTCTCTACTTCTCTGTTGCCACGTCCCAAGCTACTTTTCTCCTCCATGCCCTTCTGCCATGATGTTCTGCCTCATCTCAGGCCCAGAGCTACGGAGTGGGCCGACCCATCATGGACTGAACCTCTGAAACTGTGAACCAAAATAAACGTTTCCCCTTCTCCATTGTTCTTGTCAGGTCTTTTGTTCACAGCAGCAAAAAGCTGGCTTAAATAGACTGGTGGTGCCCTAGTCCCCATTGCTCCCATCAACGCTGTCACTTGGACACAAACGGTCAGCAGGGGGTGGGAGGGAGACCCAGATTTGGGGCTCTGCATCCTGCATGAACCTCTGATCTTCTGCCCGTTCTCACCTGCGCTCTCCCACCTCCTCAAGATCTGGCACAGGATGCTGGGCATGGTGGCACATGCCTGTAATCCCAGCAACTTGGGAGGCTGAGGCAGGAGGATCACAAGTTCAAGGCTAGCCTACACAATTTAGCAATACCCTGTCTCAAAATTTAACAAAACAGGGCTGGAGCGGTGGCTCGGCAGTTTCGGCGCTTGCCTTGCAAGCACGAGGACCGGGGTTCAAACCCCAGCACCACGTACTTAACTAAGTGTTGGAGCAACGAAGGCCATGTGGAAAACTAAATAAAGTTATTTCTCTCTTTCTCTGTCTCTCTCACTGTCCCTCTCTTTTAGAAAAAAAAATTAACAAAAGGGTTGGGGGTGAGCTGAGTGCGGTGGCACACATCTATAATCCCAATGATTTGCAAAGCTGAGGCAGGAGGATTGCAAGTTTGAGGGCAGTTTCAACAACTTAGTGAGGACCTAAGAAACTTAGTGAGACCCTGGCTCAAAATAAAAGATACAAAGGGCTGGGGATGTGGCTCGTGACTCAGTGGTAAAACACCTCTGCGTTCAATCCCCATATCCCAGTACCAATGAATGAATGATTGAATGAATGAATGAATGAAAGAAAGAAAGGGGGGGCAGGCTGGAGCAGTGGCTTAGCAGTTGGAGTACTTTCCTGGCATGTGTGAGGACCTGGGTTCAGATGCCAGCACCACATGCGTCAGAGAAACAAAAGCCAGATGAATAAATAAAGTTGATTCTCTCTTTCTCTCTCTTACTCTCTCTCTCTCTGAAAAAAAAAAAAACAAAAACGCTAGGGCTGGAGCGGTGGCTCAGCAGTTGCTGTACTTACCTGGCATGTGCAAGGACGCAGGTTCAAACCCCAGTACCACATACACAACGAAGTGTCAGAGCAACAGAAGCAGCATGAAAAGCTAAATAAAAATTGATTCTCTCTCTCACTGTCCCTCGCTCTCTTTAAAAAATATAAAAATGAAAAGGCGGGGAGAATAGTTCAGTGGTAGAACATTTGTGAAGTCCTGGGTTCAATCCCCAGTTCCTCTGTCAAAAAAAAAATGTATATATATATAACCATGTAAAGTAGTTGTTCTCAGCTGGGGGTAACTTTGTCCCCTGGTTCATTTGGCCGTGTCTGAAGATATTATTTGTTGTCACAATTGGAGGGTACTTTCTGAGTTGCTGAGATTAGACGCATGCACCACTGCGACCAGCTTGTTATTTAGCTTTTAATGTTTCATTTCCTGGCTAAATTCCTTTGAATGCCCTCATGTGCTTAGCACACTGTAATAAATGTCATGTGCTCCATAATTATCTGTTGAACAATCAATACACTCTCTCCAAGCATTCAAAGTGCAGATAGAAATTATTATAGCTACCTTTAGGCCTAAGTTATGCTTTTGCAACATAGAAATATTCTAATTTGTTCCTAAAAGTTCAATTCTCTCTCTTTTCACAGATGACAACGAATAATTGTTAGCCAGGGACTTTGTTCTGTCTGCTACAGAAATTTTGTTACAATAACTGTAACTAAGCCAAAATCCACTTATTCAAAGGATATTTACTCAGATCAAAATCTGAATCACAGGGGGCTGGAGCGGTGGCTCAGAGGTTAAAGTGTATGCCTGGCATGCACAAGGACCCTGGTTCAAACCCCAGTACCACATACACAATTACATGTCAGAGAAATGAAGGCCAGATGAAAAAAATAAATAAAATTGATTCTCTCTTTCTCTTTCTCTCTCCCTCTCTCTTAAAAAAAAAATCTGAATCACAGTCAGGCATGGTGGCACATACCTGTAATCCCAGTGATTTGAGAGGCTGAGGCAGGAGAACTGCAAGTTCAAGGCCAGTGGCCTCGGCACCTTAGTGAGACAGGACCTCACTATGCTTAAAGAAAAAATGAAAAATAAAAAGAGCTGGGGATGTGACTCAGTGGTTAAGCACCCTGGATTCAATCCCTGGGGGAAAAAAATCTGAATCACAAAATAATCTTAACCATGGATTGAGGGACACTGTCATGGCTATGACTTATATTAGGCCCCCTGCTGATGGTGTCAGGCTCTGTAGGAGGGAAGAGAGGAGGGGAGTTACTAAGGACACACTTAAAAGAACAATCAGTGTCTGCCTGCCCAGAAACCTCTCTTTCTTGCCCTCCAGAACAGACTGTCTCCCTCCTTTGCTTGTGTCCCTGCTTTGGCAGTGTGAGTTGTCCAAGAAGGTTCCAGTGTTAGAATAAGCAGGAATCATCTTTCTGTGGATGAGCTTAACCTTCCTCAGCCCCAGTTTCTTTGCCAGAGAAATAGGCATATATGAGAAAAGCAGCGAAGGACATATCCTCATGCCTGACACACAAATACTCAATTTAATGTTGGTCTTCTCCCTGCCATTAGTTTCTGGCTCATATTATAGTTATCCTTGCATTTTTTGTTCTCCTACACGGTGGTTACTTCAAGGACCAGAATTGTATCTAATGCTTCTTGGTACACCTCCGACACCTAGCACAGTGCCTTAAGACCAAACTGTTTCATATTTTTGTTGAGAGAGAGAGAGAGAGAATCAATTTCATTTATTTTTCATCTGGTTTTCGTTTTTCTGACACTTACTTGTATATGTGGTGCTGGGGTTTGAACCCGGGTCCTCACGCATGTGAGGCAATCGCTCCAACCACTGAGCCACCACACCGTCTCTGTTCCATATAATTTTGAGAGTGGACTCAGCAACTCCAGGAAGTCTGGTAGGTGAGGCAGTCCATTCAGATTAGCACTTGGACTGACTACCCCCACTGAATCTTACTGACTACCCCCACTGAATCTTATATCCCATGTTAATTGCATCCTACTCCTATATTTGATTCACATGCATTTTTCAACCTGGGAAGTACTTTCTACACCATCTAATCCCATTCTGTCATTTCATTTCTCAGATGAGAAAACTAAGGCTCAGGGAGGTCAGCATAGCTTTTTTTCTCCCCCTGTGCTGACTGAGATTGAACCCAGGGGCACTTTGCCACCGAACTATACCCCTAACCCTTTTTATTTTGAGACAGAGTCTACTAAGTTGCTGAGGGCCTTGCTAAATTGCTAAGACTGGCTTTGAACTTGCAATCCTCTTGCCTCAGCCTCCTGAGCTGCTGAGATTATAGGTGTGCGCCACTACAGCCAGCTCAAACAGCAACTTCTGAGCTGGGTGTAGTGACATGCACCTGTAATTCCAACTACTTGGGGCCTTGAGGCTAGAGGATTGCAAGTTTGAGGCAACTTAGTAAGAACCTGTATCTAAATAAAATAGAAAGGCTAGTATGTAGTTCATTGTGCATGGTTCTAGGTTTAATCCCCTGTACCGAAATGTCTTCAGAATTCCTCAATATCCCATAGGCAACCACTGATTTAGACATTACTATAGGTAAAACTCCTTCCTATGAAATGCTGAGGCCCTCAGGCTACTCCATCTAATGTGATTATTTTAATGAATAGTTTGCTAGCAAATCTTATTTGTAGCCAACAAGCTCTGGAGATAAGACAGCCATTCTGTGGTGAGTGCCAGTCTCCGTCACTACACTTGTCCTCTCACTTCTCATGTGGGTGTCATTCACTCATTTATTTAGTCTGCCTACTTGCCTGAGCTTTAGAAGTCGTGTCCGCTCATTTCTTTCTCAGAATATCTGGCTGTGTGCATTGCCCAGGTGTCTGGGCTGTGTGTCAGAACCTTCCTCATACTGTATTCTAATTGCCTGTTGGTCTCTGCCCCATTGAACCTGAAAGGCCATGACAGGGGAGACAATGACTACCTTGTTCACCACCATAATCACAGCCTCTGGTTAGCACATGCAAGGTGCCCAACATACACTTGTTGAATGAGTATGTAAAAGAAACAGTAACATGGCATATGTACTTTCTTTTCCATTTAGCCGCAGCTTACTTCATTTACCATAACCATTGCTTGAATATCTGTTTATTTAGAGCCTTCTATGCAATCAGGAACTTTTTTTTAAAAGAGAGAGAGAGGGACAGTTAGAGAGACAGAGAGAGAGAGAGAGAGAAGAAGAAGAGGAAGAAGAAGAAGAAGAAGAAGAAGAAGAAGAAGAAGAAGAAGAAGAAGAGAAAAACAATTTTTATTTAGTTTTTCATGTGACTTTCATTCCTCTGACACTTTGTTGTATATGTGGGGCTGGGGTTTGAAATTATGTACTCGTGCGTGCGAGGCAAGCGCCATAAATGCTGAGCCACTGCTCCAGCCCTAGGAACTTTTTTTTTTTTTTAAGAGAGAGAGGGACAGTGAGAGAGAGAGAGAGAGAATTTAGTTTTTCATGTGCCTTTTGTTGCCGTGACACTTGTTGTGCACATGGTGCTGGGGTTCAAAACCCATGTCCTCTCCAGTCCACCTTTTTTTTTTTTTTGGTGATACTGGGGATCGAACCCAGGAGTGCTCGCTTAACCAGTGAGCTATATCCCGAGTCCTTTTTATATTTTGTATTTTGAGATAGGGCCTCACTAAGTTGCTTAGAGCCTTGTTAAATTGCTGAGACTGGCTTGTGATCATCCCGCTTCAACCTCCAAGTCACTGGGATTACAGGTGTGAGTCACTGCACCAGGCTGCAATCAGGAATTTTACATGTGCTATCCCATTAATCATAACCGTATGAGATAGTGTTAACCCAATGCAAAAGAAGGGGAAATTGAAGCTCAGAGTTGTGAGCTGGGTGTTCTTTAGTAAGAAGCCCAGATTTTAACCTACACCCACCTTATTGCAGGACCTGGTGTAGACTGCCTTGATTTAGTACTTCTCCTGTTTATGGTCATGTACTGTGTATCGGCTTGTTTCCATACAGAATCATTGTTTTAAGAATTAGGATCAGGGCTGGAGCGGTTTCGACGCTTGCCTGGCAAGCACGAGGACCCGGGTTCAAACCCCAGCACCACGTACACAACTAAGGGTTGGAGCAACTAAGGCCATGTGAAAAACTGAATAAACTTGTTTCTCTCTTTCTCTGTCTCTCTCACTGTCCCTCTCTCTTAAAAAAAAAAGAATTAGGATCAGAAAAATGACTTTATCATTGTGTACAATTTAGATCTTGGCCTCTTTGAGAGATCTGCAGGAACAAGGAAATTATCTTATTACAAAATCTTGTCTATAATGGCATTAATGGTGACAAAATTTCATATGTGGCTATAAATCAGAGAAATTGTTAATCTTCATTTGGGGGAATGTGTCTGTGTACAGGAAAAGGTACTGAGAAAGATAAAGTCCAAAAATCTAATTGTTGTATAAATTCAATTAATTTCCTTCGTGAAAGTTCTGAAATGTGAGTCACAATTCTGCTTTCATGAAATACATATTAGCGTTCCCCAGTCAGTGTTTATCATTTCTTCCCTCTGTCAGATTTTTGCAAAAGTATACAGTATAAAACTTATCAAGCCAGGTAGGTGCACTCCTATAATCCCAGCAGCTGGGAAGGCTGAGATAGGGAGGACTGCAAGGTCAAGGCCAGCCTCAGTAACTTAGAGAGGCCCCTACCAACATTGCGAGACACTGTCTCAAAATAAAACATAAGAAGGGCTGGGTATGTGGCTCAGTGGTTAAGCGCCCCTGGGCTCATGTCCCGGTACAAAAAAAAAAAAAAAAAAAAAAAAAAGAAAAGAAGAGATTCTTATTTTCTCTTGCCAACCCTGAGAGATGCTCAATGGTTATTGTTGACAATGGTAACAAAGAGAAATGGGAAAAGGTGTGTTTCCTATTCAGGAGTTGAACAAATTTGAGCCCCTTATGCGCTCAGTCTCACTTCCTTAGTTTGGGGCACCCCCAAACATGGCAAGACTAGGGTCTTTCACTTAAGAAGCGTGTTGCCTGCCTGTTCCTTCCTCCAGCAGTGGTAGGTGAGGGTTGTGGAAAATCTCTCTTTCCCATCTAAGATGGGGTCTGTTGAGTAGGCAAAGGGAGATGGGGTAGTGTCCCAACTCCCGCCTTAGCGTGGGAGGTCTGCAGCCGGCCAGTAGAAGGCGCTCCAGAGGATCGTAACATCCTTCGTGGAAGGCCAAAGAACCCGCAAAAGACTGCGGAGGACCCCTCCCTCTGTGCTGCTTTCCTCTTCTGGTTTCCCTCAAAAGCGGCCAAGAGAAACTGGGAGGTCTGGAAGGCCAGGCATATGTGGGCTTCCTTTCAGTTGCTCCCTAGGCGGACACACGCCCACTTCGATCTCCCGAGCCATCCTCCTCCAGCAGGAGATAAGAACCATGCTGAGTTTGTGTAGCAGAGCAGAGGGGCCCAGCAGAGCGTGCCAAGGGCGGGGTCAGTCAACTCCCGGATCCCCGCCCCCGGCTCTCAGGACCCGCCCTGGGCACACAGACCCCGCCCCGGCGGCCCCGCCCCCTCCCCGGGACCCGACTGGTGCGCTCTCTGCCCAGCCGGGGCCGGGGAGCCTCCAGGCGGAGAGGCTCCTGATTCCCTGAGCTGCGGCCTCCGCATGGAGGGGCCGCTTAGTCCACCACCGGAGTCGGGGCCGCTCCGGCAGCCGCTGCAGGGAGGCGGAGCCGCCGCTGTTCTGGAGCCTGGAGCCCGGCAACACCCGGGACACGAGACAGCCGCGCAGCGGTACAGCGCCCGCCTGCTGCAGGCCGGCTACGAGCCCGAGAGGTGACGCCCAGGGCAGGGCGCGCGGGGCGCATCCGGGGCGGGCGGCCTAGGAGGGCGCGGCAGCTCCGGGAACCCCGCGCGCTGCGGGGGAGGGGAGGGGCAGGCCCACACACCCTTCCCTCCACCGCCTCCACCCCTAACTTCCCACGACGCGGTTCGGCAGCCACGCACACAGCTCAGGCTGGGGAATGCAGGAAGGCACTGTGCAACCAGTTCGATGTTGCGTTGCTCGAAGGAGCAGGAGAGAGGAAGCAGGTCGTAAAAACGTTCTCTGAAATCTTAGCCCTGGATCAGACCTCAACCACACACCTGACGACAGCCGGTCCAAGTGGTTCCAACTCCTGGGGTTCAAACAGTGCTTTGTTGGAGTCTCTGTCCAACTTTGCTTCCTCCAACTTAGCTGTTTTCTCCTACAACTGTCTTCAGAAGTATTACTGGTAGGTGTGCGTATCCGCATGGAGCGCCTCCCCAGAGCCTGGAGAAGACACTTGCCCCTCCTTGCCATGTCCTTTGAGACTGCAGCAGCAGCTCATCTCCTAAGACTCAGGACCTCATGCTGGGGTCTGGAAGGGAATGAGGGTCACTGGAGGAAGAGTGGGGGCAATGAGCTGGGTGCCAGAGAAACTGGCTGGAAAGGAGACAGCAGCTAATCTCTGGATTGTATGGCAGCTTGAAATGCAATCCCACTGCCCTTCCGGTCCAGAGGATTTGGACTTCTTTCTCTGCCCCATCTGCTGGTGCTCAGCAGCTTGGGGAGGTGACCTGGCAACTGGGTTTGGGGTGGTGGTGGTGGTCTGGAGAATTAGCCTGGTAGCTCTGCTCAGGGGCTGGCTGCTTATGTAAGAACTTTTAACGGCTTAAGGTGCTGCGAAGCTTGGTACCACCTGTCTCTGCAGGCTGCCTCTCTAGAATCAGGCTTAGGCAAGTCCTGTCCCTCCTATGCTAGCAATTCAGTTGCTTGGAGCTTAGGACTCAGGATGACAGGGAGGAACCACAGTTGAGGTGGGAGCAGACTGGGACAAGGATTGGGGGCTTGATGAAAGCAGTGTCTTGGTTAGAGCAGGTTTTGAAAACAGGATCATTTCAGAGCTCAGGCTGAGACACTCTGGAGCATCCCTTTACCACACTGTGCTGCTGCATCATGATAAGGGGCATGCTGCCCCTCCACTCTCCACGGGGGCACTTAGGCTCAGAAGAGCTTGTATAAAACCTGAGCCCCAGCCAGGTGGTGTAATGAGATTCAAGACTTGCTAGACCTCCATCTGTCTTCACCAACCTGGAGCTGTGGGAAGAGGCCACGGTTCCATGAGAAGTCCTGGGCTTGAGTCCAGTGTTACTGCTCTCTGGCTCCAACTTGAGCAAGCTGTGCCCCCTGTCCCAGCTCAACAGTGTTAACGTTGTTGTCACCTTTTCTCCCCTAAAAGTGTTTTGAAATCTGTTCCTTCAAACAGCCTTAGAGACCTTTGAGCTCCCTGCCTGAATCTCAGTACCCTGCTGGGCACTAGTCCGTTACCCCTGAAGAAGGGGTTCAGACCTGCCCTGCCTGCCCTTGAAGCTGCTAGATGGGGAGTCTCAGGGGACCAGCAGCCCTTCTTCAGGCTAAGGAGGCCCACTGGTTGCCTTGGTGTCTCCTCCCCATGGAGGAAGCAGCTGGGGAAGATCAGGAAGAGGGAGGAGTGAAGGCGGGGGGAGTGGATTAAGTCTCTGGAAAAGGACAGCCTAAACCAGGGCTGAGCCCAGCAGCTTAGAGTAATGAAAAGCCCTGACACAGGTCAGAGCAGGAGGGGTGAGGGTCCATGGAGTCTGTAATCACTGGAAGGTGACCCTACCCACAACTCAGCCTGCAGCCGCCTCCCGTGGGACCCAAAGTCCTAGATTGGGGTCAGTGTCATGTTAAGGTTCTGCCTTAACATGGGATGGCAGAACCCAGCTGCTTTCCTGGGCAAACCCTAACCATTCCTGGCATGTGTTGTAGAGGGTAGTGGCCAGGCTCCCCAGGTAGATGTCTGAGTGGGGAAAATCTCAGAGAGGTGTTTCCCAAGGATCTCTGGCAAGCTGGCCCCAGCTTCCACTCAGCAAGAACCCCAGCAGTCCCCTCTCCTTTCTGATGCCAGAGGGCATTCAGAGGCCCCCATCTGGAGCACAAGGAGGGAGGGAAACTTGAAGTCTATGGTGTCCCTAATAGGAGTCAGGTGGACATCTGTGAGTCTCCTCTAGTGCTCTGAACTCCACAGGAAGCCTCCCCTCCCCTCTGTGCACCGATGGAACAGTCTGATTTCCTGGGTGGGGGGAATTCACTGGGGAGGCTGGGCATCCCAGGGAGCCTTAAGGCTTGGAAGTCAAAGTTCCCCTGGGCCTGGCTGCCACCACACAGCTGAGAGGTAAACAAATGCAGCCTCCAAGGCTGAGGCAGGAGAGAGCTGGTGTCACAGAGACCCCCCCTTGCTAGGGAGCCCACTGAGTACAGCCTAACTCATTCTCTCACCTAATCAGAAGCAAGTGGTGGGGACCACAGGAGAGCAAAGGGAGGAGACAGTGGAATAGGAGGGGGGCACTCTCTAGCTTTCTGTCAGGGAATAATATTAGCAGTTTTGGTCACCTGTCTCCATGTCAGCCAACTTGCTACCTAGTAACCTTACTGCTCCCAGGTAGAAATCTTTTCTTCCTGGGCACCTAGGCACACCAAACTTCTGCTCTGAGAAGTTTTCGAAAGTTCCATAGCTACCGTCCTGATTTATATGTGTATTAACTGGTCTAAGCCAGGCCCGTGAACTCCTCAATAAAAACAAACTGTCCTCTCTGGGCCAAAATGCCCTGATTTATACACTATTTTTTGAGCTGAGGATAGAACCCTCAAACTGAAGCCTTGGACCAGAAGTCAGAATTTGTACCTCTCCCCTTTCCAAACTGTAGGTTTTGCTTCTATAAATGGGGTATCTAATAATTGGCAATTAATAGATTGTGGAGTAAATTTGATCATTTATGAAAAAAATGTTTTGTAGATTGCAGAGGGCTCTAAGTTGGTCCGAAGGTCAGAGTGTCATTGTTAAAATGCCTGCCCCCTTGGAATGATGTAGGGCTTGGAGTAGTGGTCCAACCTCTACCTCCTGTGTCTTAGGGAGCAGTGGGCCCAGACGAGTTTCTTAGGCCTCTGGGGCTTGATGGGGGGGTGGGCTGGAAGGTGGTTAGCATTGGGGAAAAGCAGAACCACGTTAGAGGTAGATACTCCTGAGGTTGGCAACCTGAGACAGGCCAGAGGGGACCCAGTGGCCTGGGGAACCCAGGCTAGGGGTGCGGTGGGGGGCGAGCCCTCCCATTTTGCGCTGGAGCGCTGCTGGGGTCCTGGGAGAAGAGTTAAAAGGCAGCAGAGGGGGGCGTGTCCGGCCTGCCACCGTCGCTTTCCGGCCTGCGTGGTCCCACATTCCCCTCCCCCGCTTCGGCTGGCGGGGTCGTAGTGCCACTGCAGGCTGCTGGAGCGGAGCGTGTGCGCGGAGCGTGTGCGCAACGGTGGCGGCAGCAGCTGGGCCAGCGGGGCTCGGCCTTTGTGCGGCGCGGGGCGGAGGCAGCAGTCCCCGAGGGAGGGGCGGGAGGAGAGGGCGGCGCCCGAGGCCACCGCTGCTGCGGCAGCCCCCGCCCCCGGCCCTCCGGGCTCGCGGCGGTAGCGTGGCCGCGGCGCGCGTCAGCAGTAGCAGCGGCGGCAGCGGCGGGGCGGCCCGCGCGGGTGTTTATGTCGGGTCGCGGTGTCTCCCGGCAGCATGGCGGACTACCTGATCAGCGGCGGCACCGGCTATGTGCCCGAGGATGGGCTCACCGCGCAGCAGCTCTTCGCCAACGCCGATGGCCTCACCTACAAGTAAGCGCGGGGCTCGGCCCCACCTGGGAGCACACACCGCAGCACAGCGGTCGCGGCCCGCACGTGCACGGCTGCCCCTCGCTGACGCCCGCATGCCCCGGCCCAATAAGAGCTACTTGGGGCCAGCTGTGGGGGCTGGGCCAGGGAAGGAAGGAGGCCCGTGCGGAGAGCAGATGGACGTGGCACAGCGATCTCGCGGCCCTCCGTGCCTTGACCCGTTTCTGGCCGGATCCGTGTACGTCCGGCCCCCTTCCTCCTCTCTCGGGCATTTTGGTTCCCTGGAAGAGCCTAAGGATGTGTGGGGAAACGGTGTGGGAGTTTTGGGGACACTTTAACCAGACCTTGGACCAGGAAGCCCTTTCCCTCCCAACCTGTCAGGAGAGCAAAAGGGTTCCTGAAGCCAGCTAGGGCAGCTGTTTGAGAGTTACCCCTGGAGAGACCCGGCCGGCTAGGGGGATGACTCTTTTTCCACCATCCAATCCAGCCCTCCTTCCACTTGGTCCCCTACCTGCCCACAGGTTGACACTGGTGCCCCCTCTGCATGAGTATTCCCTGACTACCACTCGCAAACCCACCCCACATGGGATTTTGGAGGAAGATGGAGATCTACTCTGTGGCCCTGGGCCAGTTGTCCTGTAGCTGCAGGCCTGGCACTAGCCATGCTTCCTGGCTGCAGGACTCTTTCCTTGCCAGGAAGGGGCATCAGAACCCCAGACTGGGGCACAGTGGGGATGCTGGTAACCCAACAGTATTCCTGGACTGCCCCCTGCCATCTCTACCCCACTGGCTCATATTTGGCAGGGAGTTTCCTAAAAACCAGGATACCCGTCACTCCTGAGGAGGGTCCCCTCTTACCTGCCCATATGTGAAGGGGGTATGCAATGCCAAAAGGCCCAAACTATGACTCACTTAGAGGCCTCTTTTGTACAAAAGGAGGAGTGCCAAGGGTGGGGGTGGCGGGCGCAGCAAAATTTCTGTTTCTGTGGTGGTGGTTGGTGAAGGGAGAGGGGTTATATCCTTGATATGTTTTTCAGTGCAGTCTCCTAGGGGAACTCCCTGGGAGGGAACTTGTAGGAGTTTCTCTAGGCCTTGGGGCACATTAACAACCCCACTCCCATCCGCCCTGTGACTTTTCCTTCCTGGAGTGGGGTGTCTGCTGCTTTGCTTAGCAGGTTTCAGAGTGCTCTGAAGGGTGGGAAATTTGCTTTTGGGTGTGTCTGTCAAGGCCTGCTGTGATTTCAGGCAGGTTGAGCCTGTTGGGGACCTTGGGCTGTGGCACTGTATCTACACATACCCATTCAGGCCTGCAGTCCCCCTCTGGACTTCGCTGTGACCCTGGCCTACTCTGGAGTTTACAGTTGTCAATTTTGGCTGCTCCTGTCAGGCCTCCTTACTTCCCTTCCCAGCCATGGTTATGTCTGTTGGTTGCTCCTGCTTCAGAACCTGCTGTCAGAACATGCCCTGAACTCAATCCCCTGGGGTCTCTCCATGCTACTTTGAACCTTGTGTGACTCAGCAGCCTTGGCACTGGAGTGTGGCTTGTCCTGTGCTGGGTCGCTTTTGTGCCATGTGGTACAACAAAATTGTTCTCAGGTGGTTTTCTTTTGTTGACTTATCATCTGCACCATCAAGACTTGAGAGGTTTTCAAGGGAAGGCTGTATCTGCTTTGTGTGGCCATATGGGAACTTCTATGTTCCTTGATAAACTCTGAGCTCTGAAGGCAGTGGATATTGTGGACCAACCACCTTGGTGGCACGCAGGTTCACATCATTGGCTCTAGCTCTTGGGGCTGGAATCAGCAAGAACTAGTGAGGAGAATGAGGAGGGTTCATAGCAGTGGGATAGCAGGGATCAGACATCAGGGACTCCGGTCTCAGCTCCTCGGGCCTTTTCCCCATCCCCGTGCTGCCTCCCCTGGCATTGGCAGGCCTTGCCCCATTTGGCTACCCTTGCCCACCAGTAACACTCATCTTCTGTTTTTGCAGCGACTTCTTGATCCTCCCGGGGTTCATAGACTTCATAGCTGATGAGGTGGTGAGTTCCTTTTCATTTGGTTGGGGAGGGGCTGGCTGTATGGAGGATGCTGACTTTTTGCTCGAGGGAAGGTGTGGGAGAGACATTTCTTGGGAATGTGGTGGGTATAGTTTTTTTATTGTTGCCAGAGGAACTAGCACAGGGCAAAGTGTTTTGCCTGGTGGGGCAGAGGCAGCTGGGGGTTCTGGGGAGTGCCGAGTGGGGGGGCCTGGCATGGGTCCAACATATGCTGTGTCACTGACAGCTTGGGGGAAGGTTCAGAAAAGGCCCTGGGAGGGAGGGCTTGGGTGTGGCTGCCTTATTATGTAAACTATAAGGATTGCATGTTGTCTTCTAAAATGCTGAGCAAGGACAGGATGGAAGCCAGTGCAATTATGGACATTTGGAACATGGTGTTCAGCGATCCCTCGCTGATCCTGCATTGGACAAGAACTGGCAAGAGGGCTGGAAGGAGTAGGATTTTGGACAAATTATGAGGAAATATAGTGACTTGCTTTCCAAGCAATGAGCCAAAGCAATGAATAGTTAGTATATGATAAACTCATGGGAGCCAAGAGGGGTATTGAGGATGGTATAAGTTAGTTCATGAAAAAGTTTGGTGATTCTATGATGGATTCATGCACATTTGAAAAAAATCATTTCTGGGAGAAGAGGGAGGATGGGCAGGAAAGAGAAGGTACTGGGGAATGAGAATGATCAAATTATGTCACTTGTATGAATTATGGCCACGCGAATTCCACTATTATGTATAACTAAAATGCACCAATAAAAAAGTCATTTCTTTTGCTGTTATTATGGCTATTTATTCTGGTCTGATTCTCGTGGAGGTCAGAGCCTAGATCATTTATGTATTGGGGAAGCTAATGTCAAGCCTGTGTGTAGCTAGAGTTGATCCAGACACGTTATTGGGGAGAAATTTAGGCAATTTTGGATATTTCCCTTATGACAGCAACCAGGAAGCCTTCTTGGTCCAGCTGTTCAGTGTAACAGGGTTTACTGCTGGGCATGGTGGTGGATGCCTGTAATCCCAGCAACTTGGGAGGTTGCAGTAGGATTACAAATTTAAGGCCAGACCAGGCAATTTAGGAAAACCCTGTCTCAAAATGAAAAAATCAAAAGGGCTGGGGATATAGCCCAGTGTTAGAGCACACTTGGGTTCAATCCCCAGTACTGCAGATCCTGAGTTGGCTGCTAGGAAAAGGATCCAAAAGATCCCCTTGCCTGAGTATTGCAGGTCTCCCTTTCCTTTGGCCTCTGTCAAGAAGACTGTGGCTCTTCTGTGGCATGATAGGTGAGGAGAAGGTGGCATTTTCTAGGCTGTGGGGCCAGGGCTGTAGCCCAGGTTCTATAATGGACTTCAGGACCTATGAATCCCAAAATTATAGTCTCTGTCTGGGGATCTGGAGGGCTGGGACTGGCAGCTGTTGACCTCAGTCTCAGAGTGGCCTACGATCTGGCCTTATATACATACCACTCGTAGGCAGACAGACTCCCAAATTTACACAGGTCAAGTGTCCCCTATTGAAAATGGTTGGGACCACAGTGTTTCAGATTTCAGATTTAAAAAAATATATATACTATTTGCATATATGTAATGGGATATCTAATGGGTAGAGCCCAAGTCTAAGACAGAAATTGTGTTTCATATTATACCTCATACACATAGCCTGAAAGGTAATTTTATACGATATTTTTAGCACACCTGTGTCTTGACTGTGACCTGTTCCGTGAGGTAAGATGTGGAATTTTCTGCTTGTGATATCATTTTGGTGCTCAAAAGGCTGTGGATTTTGGATTTTGGTTCTTCAGGCCAGCGAAGCTCACCCCATATTTGCAATCCTGACTTTTTTCTTAGCTCTAGACCCTTAGTCACCCACTTTCCTGTGCCTCCCCACTGCCTCAACCCTTATCACCCAGAGTCCACTCACCACATGCTCCCAGTGGTCACCTGGCTCCAGCGTTTTTCTGTGTAGCCTTCTTCCTGACTGGTCGTCTTGTCCATGTATCTCATGTCTGTCATCTTTCTTTCCAAGTAGCGTCAGTTCTGAGATATGCCTTGCTCACTGTGGTGTTCCCAGGGCCGGTCCTGATGCAGGATGGAAATAGGCACCGGTGAGTGTTTGTCCTTTGGCTGATAAAGCCCTTTAATGGATGTGCCTCCATCCTCAGGACCTAACATCAGCCCTAACCAGGAAGATCACACTGAAGACACCGCTGATATCCTCACCCATGGATACTGTGACAGAGGCCGACATGGCCATCGCAATGGCTGTGAGTCCCATGCCCAAGGGGGGACCCCAAGGCAGAGGGGACTGAACAGGGTGGGCTGTGCTGAAGGGCAGGGCTGAGGTATATTAGTCCCCAGCTCTGACCGCACTTCCCTTCCACCCTAGTTGATGGGAGGAATTGGTTTCATTCACCACAACTGCACCCCAGAGTTCCAGGCCAATGAGGTGCGGAAGGTCAAGGCAAGTACCAGACAGATACCACCTGGCCGGCCCCGCCTTGCTGGCCCTCCCACCCTCCCTTGCAGCCCCACAGGCTGCTGCTGCATTCCCTCTTGATTGCTGTGGGGTCCTGGCTACCCTTGCTCACAGAGGGGACAAGGGAGTGAGTCCTCATTTTCTCACTAGCCCTTTACCCCATACAGGGCCCTGGATTCTCTGTGGCACAGCCAGGGCCTCCTCACTCCCTCATGTCTAGGCTGCATACCACCCCTGGATTTCTTTCAGCCTTTTCCTTCCCCTCCTGCCCACAGAAGTTTGAGCAGGGCTTCATCACAGACCCTGTGGTACTGAGCCCCTCGCACACTGTGGGTGACGTGCTGGAGGCAAAGATCCGGCATGGCTTCTCTGGCATCCCCATCACTTCAACGGGCACCATGGGCAGCAAGCTGGTGGGCATCGTCACCTCCCGAGACATTGACTTCCTGGCTGAGAAGGACCACACCACCCTCCTCAGTGAGGTGCCAGCAGGGCAGGGCAGGCAGGGCTGGAGTGCAGAGAGGATCCCACACCCTGGGGCTCTAGGCTAGTGCCTGTGACCAGGGACCAGAGGGAGGTCTGGCTCCTTCTCTCTCACCTGCCAACCCGCAGGCAAATGTTCCTGGCCCCACAGGTGATGACACCACGGGTTGAGCTGGTGGTAGCTCCAGCAGGTGTGACATTGAAAGAGGCAAATGAGATCCTGCAGCGCAGCAAGAAAGGTACTGGGGAGTAGGTGGAAAAATCCACACCCAGCCCAAGCCCTGTGCCCTAGGCTCCCTTTTTCCTTGAAAGCCTCGGAGCAACCACACTGAATGTTGGGGGAGGTACAAATAGTCCCAAGGCAGGCTGGAACTATTTGATATCCTGATACCCTCCTGGCTTAGGGAAACCTGTTCCTAATCAGCATCTTCACAGTATGTTTCTCAAGACTGGTCCTGTGAGGTTCTCATCACGTAAAAAGGGCTCTGTAGTCCTTAAAGTCTGAGAAATGCACATTGGCTCCTGAAAGGCACTGCGGAGACCTACAGTTAAATTTGATATTGGAGCTGTTTACACAATATTCACTAGATTCCTATGGGCTCTTCTTGGTCCATAGTGGAGAGGTCTTTGGTATTTGTATTGGACAGGGCACATGCCCCCTCCAAAATAGCCTCACATTTAT
The DNA here is from genome assembly GCA_004027875.1 of Aplodontia rufa. Taxonomy (NCBI): domain Eukaryota; kingdom Metazoa; phylum Chordata; class Mammalia; order Rodentia; family Aplodontiidae; genus Aplodontia; species Aplodontia rufa. The sequence goes on from PVKS010020680.1 coordinate 22,348, forward strand.
GCCCTGGCCTGTGACCACTGCTTAGGGGCTGTCACTCCCACCCCTGCCAGGCCACAGTACCAAAAAGAGCCCTGGGAACCTGCTTAGCTAGATTTCTTTGCTTCCTGTGCCTTAGGAAGAGATTCAGGTACTTAGGAACACATCCTAGGTGGGTGCTGTCACCTAGTGGCCGTGTTGGGTACTTCAGTGGAGTCTTTGGCATGGTCCATTTTTATTTTCACCCTCACACAGTAATTACCCAGTCCCCCTGCTTCTTCATCTCACCTCTGCCTTCCTGGCCAGGGAAGCTGCCTATCGTTAATGATCGTGACGAGCTGGTGGCCATTATTGCCCGCACCGACCTGAAGAAGAACCGGGACTACCCTCTGGCCTCCAAAGACTCCCACAAGCAGCTACTGTGTGGTGCGGCTGTGGGCACCCGTGAGGATGACAAATACCGCCTGGACCTGCTCACCCAGGCGGGTGCTGATGTCATAGTTCTGGTAAGGGGGATAGTGGCTCTCCAGAGTTGAGGCTTATGTGTCCCCACATTCATGTCACCTTTAACCTGTGGCCCTCCCTCACTGTTCTTCTCTTGATTTCTGCACACTTCCTGTTGTCAGAATTCTGAGGGTCACAGGCTCGCTCTTTCTGTGGAGCCTGGAACAAATGGTGGCCCCTCATGCATAAGTGGACCCTGGTAATTACAGCTCACGTCCACTGAGAAGGTTAGCCAGACGCTGACCTTTATGTGTATTTGCTCATTTAATCTTTGCAATGCACCATCCAGTACAACTGCCATTCTCAGTTGTTCATTCTTGTTAGATAAAGAAACTGGGGCTCAAAGCAGTTAATGCCAGGCACAGTAGCACATGCCTATAATTGTAGCAACTTGGGAGGGTGAAGCAGGAGGATTTTAAGTTCAAGGACAGCCTCTGCAACTTAGCAAGACCTTGTCTCAAAAATAAAATAAAAAAGGGCTTGGGGGTATAGCTCAGAAGATGAGTACCCCTGGGTTCAATCCCCAGTACCACAAAAGAAGAAAAAAATCAGGTAAGCAATTTCATTTGGTTGGTGACCTAGTATAGGGTTGGGACAGTGTATATGACCTATGATAGTTAGCTTTCCATTACTGTGACAAGACACCTGACATAATCAACTTAAAAGGAAGAAAGGTTTATTATGGCTCACAATTTCAGAGGTTTCAGTCGTGTTTGGTTGGCCCTGTTGTTTTGGGCCTGTGGTGGCATAGGGCATCATGGTGGGAGAGCATGGCGAGGAGGCCAGGAAGCAGAGAGATAAAGGAAAGGGAGGGGCTGGGTCCCAATGTCCCCTTCAAAGGCATTCCCCCAACGGCCTAACTTCCCTCACTATACCCCACTTCTCAAAGGTTCTACCACCTCACAATAATGAGGTCTAAGACTTCAACATATGGACCTTTTGGGAATTCAAGATCCAAACTATAGCAGGGCCAGGCAGTATTTCTATGAGGATGGACCCATATGGAGGGTGGAAGAGGTTGTGTCTACTCTGTAACTCAGTGTTGTGTATCCTTCTGGGAAGTGGGTTCCTTGAAGGAGCAACTGAAAGTTGTCAAGTGAATTTCCAGGAGAAAAAGTTAAAATGAGCATTTTTTTTTTGCACCAGGAATTGAACCCAGGGGCACTTAACCACTGAGCCATATCCCCAGCCCTTTTTATTTTTTTATTTTTGAGACAGAGTCTCACTGAGTTGCTTAGGGCCTCACACAGTTGCTCAGGCTGGCTTCGAACTTGCAATCTCTTGCCTCAGCCTCCCAAGTTGCTGGGATTACAGGCATGCGCCGCTGTGCCTGGCAGGATGAGCATTCTCATTTGTGCAGTCTCCCTCCTCCAGTGAAGGGTCTCAGCTGTCTAGGCTAAGCTTCCTCCCCCTTCTTGCAGGATTCATCCCAAGGGAACTCCGTGTATCAGATTGCCATGGTGCACTACATCAAGCAGAAATACCCCCATCTCCAGGTGATTGGGGGGAATGGTGAGTGCAGGGTTCCCTCTCACCCGCTGCTCCTGCCCCCTCACTTCATAACTCTTCTCTATCCTTTGCCACTCCTAGGTAATGGGATTACTCCTGGCAAAGGGGTCAGGGGTCAAGATGGCTTTTGGTCAGTGTAGGTGGTTGGGTAGGAGGGATGGATAGACTGAGGTCCTGGGAAGTCCCTGGGCAGAGCAGGGGCTTCCCATCCTCACATTGTTCCTCTGTCTTTCTCCTTCTCACCTTCAGTGGTGACAGCAGCCCAGGCCAAGAACCTGATTGATGCTGGTGTGGATGGGCTACGTGTGGGCATGGGCTGTGGCTCCATCTGCATCACCCAAGAAGGTAGGTGTACACACGTGGAGGAGTGACATTGTTCCTCTGTCTTTCTCCTTCTCACCTTCAGTGGTGACAGCAGCCCAGGCCAAGAACCTGATTGATGCTGGTGTGGATGGGCTACGTGTGGGCATGGGCTGTGGCTCCATCTGCATCACCCAAGAAGGTAGGTGTACACACGTGGAGGAGTGACTGCTAGGACCTTGCTAGCTTTTATTTTACAAGTACCAATGGAGTGTTCACCTGCCAGGCCCTTCCTGGGGTGGTGGCAGAACCAAGTAGGTGAGGGCTCCCTGAGTTTTGGGTGTGCACCGACCTGCTTTCTGGACGCTGGCCAAGGAGACTGTCTGGGACCTGAGGTTGGTATAGTTACTTTTTTTTTTTTAGAGAGAGAAAGACAGTGAGAGAGAGACAGAGGGACAGAGAGAATCAATTTTTATTGAGTTTTTCACATGGCTTTCGTTGCTCTGACACTTAGTTGTGTACTTGGGTGCTGGGGTTTGAACCTGTGTACTCGTGCATGCCAGGCAAGCGCCATAACTGGCGAGCCACCACTCTAGCCCTAATATGGTTACTTTTTACAAAGTGCTTGTTGGAAGCCAACTGAGGGTTCATATTGGATTTGTGACAAGGTAGATGCTTAGAGGCATGAAGACAACACACCCTTGAGCAATAGGGACCATTTAAACCCACATTGCTATGTGGTGATAGTGTTGGGGGCAGGGAATTCCACTCAGTCACTAAGGATTTTTGCAGGGCAGGTTCCTGATTATGGAAGGGGAAGGGGAGCCCTGATTCATGTCTGCCCAGTGGTTGAGAGTCCTCCCTGCAGGCCGGGGTCCAACTTGTGGGCTAGCTGCTGGGAGGTGTGGGGTCTGACTTGGTCAGAAGGAATGTATCTGGCCCGTCTTGTGAGGGTCATTTCTCCAGAACGCTGAATGATCCACTGTGTCTTCCCTGCCCAAAACAGCTCCCTGTTTGGGTCTTCAGGGACCTTTGCCTTTTAGTTTTGACCCTTCGCCTTAGCTGACTACTGTGGTGAAACACAGGTCCTCTTTCACTTGATGTATATTGATTGAGCACCTACTGTGTGCCAGATACTGATTAAGCCTTGGGGTATAGTAGGAACAAAACAAATGAAAAGCCCCTTCTCTAGTTTTTCTAGCCTTTCACTTACCTGTAGTAAAGTACTGGATCCTCAGAATTCCCACTTAAAACCTAAAAGATCTTGGACAGTTAAAGAAACGAGTATGAGCCAGTGTCCATTAGTACCTAACTCTAATAACAGCTTTGGCAAATGAAAGCTTCAAAGGGGAACTGTGCCTCTAGAGCAGGTGACACTGGGGACCACCAGTCTGGGGAGCTTAAACTTTGAAGACCAAGTACTGTTCCCCATCTGAATCCCTATAGTGCTGTTATGGGTGGCCCTGGAATGACATTTACCCTGGCACCTATCTCATGCTCAGAAACACCACCCACTCCCATTCCTTTCCCCAGAGTGGAGGGAGGTGCAAGGAGAAGGGGCTGGCTGCTGCTGACTCCTCTGTCCTGTGCACCCATCCTCTCGCAGTGATGGCCTGTGGCCGGCCCCAGGGCACTGCTGTGTACAAAGTGGCTGAGTATGCCCGCCGTTTTGGTGTGCCAGTCATAGCGGATGGTGGCATCCAGACTGTGGGACACGTAGTCAAGGCGCTAGCCCTTGGAGCCTCCACAGGTGAGGGGAGGAGTTTGGGATTGGGCAGGTTGGGCTGGGAGCCGGGGGTTGGGGTGGGCAGTAGGAGGACTATGGGGCAGGAGACAACGATCCTTTCACCTCCACAGTGATGATGGGCTCTCTGCTGGCTGCCACCACGGAGGCCCCTGGCGAGTACTTCTTCTCGGATGGGGTGAGGCTTAAGAAGTACCGGGGTATGGGCTCACTGGACGCCATGGAGAAGAGCACCAGCAGCCAGAAACGATACTTCAGGTATGTGTCCCAGGCCCCAGCCCTGGTAAATCAGCCTGCAGCCCTTGGGACCACACATGCCACTGACCTCCCCTGATGCCACCTTTCCCCATATGGTAGTTCTGGAAACCAAGACAGAGGCATAAATAGCAGATATAGGACCAGGACCTGGGCTACCTGACCCAGAGGGTGTGCTTGTCCCTGGTGTAGCCCAGTGAGTGGGTGCTGTGGAGAACCTTCTAGGTGGCATCCCTTCTAGGTGGCATCCCCTCTACCTGTGCCCTGGAGAGGTAGGGTGGGGTACTCTGAGTTATGGCAGCCTGCTGGGCTCAACCTCCACACCCTCCGTGCAGTGAGGGAGACAAGGTGAAGATTGCACAGGGTGTCTCAGGCTCCATCCAGGACAAAGGCTCCATTCAGAAGTTCGTGCCCTACCTCATAGCGGGGATCCAGCATGGCTGCCAGGACATCGGGGCCCGGAGCCTGTCTGTGCTGCGGTGAGCACTGCAACTAGAGGGGGCAGCAGGTGGGGACCCCCAGGGGGCTCCCCTCTCTCTTGTTCCTTCCTTTCTCTTCTCCACTTGGGCCCCTCTGACCTGCTTACTTGCCTGCCTGCCAGGTCCATGATGTACTCAGGAGAGCTCAAGTTTGAGAAGCGGACCATGTCGGCCCAGATTGAGGGTGGTGTGCACGGCCTGCACTCGTAAGTGGTCTCCTTGCCCTCGCTGGCTGGCACTGGGTTGGGCACGTGGGACCAGGGTTCAAAGGCCAAGCTGAGGTTCCTGGGGCCCCATGGACCACCCACACCAGGGGTGGGTGCTGTTGCAGGATGACCCCATCACCCTGTCCTACAGGGCCCAGCTCACCCTGGAACCTTATCCTGTAGCCCCTGTGCAGCCAGGCCACTCCCCTCCCCTCGGGCATCTCCCGAGCAGGGCATGGGAGGTATGGCTGCTAGCCCCACCTGGGCTCCTCAGCCTTGCTTGCTCAGAAAGCTTGGTGGCTGGTAGCTGGTAGCAGGGGGCTGGTGGTGCTGGGTTCTTGCTGGTGGTGGCCCCAGGCAGGCAGGCAGGCAGAAGGGGTCATGAGACCTCTGGCGGGGAAAGGGGCAGAGAGACAGGTGCTAGGCCGGCACTGGGGCACCTGTGGGTGTAGCAGAGCTGATTGGCAGCAGTAGTTGCAGGCATGCAGCCGCCCTGGTCAAGAGGACCCATCTCCCCAGGCATAGGCGGGCATCTAACCTGTGTCTCTTTCTGCCCCACCCTCCCATAGCTATACCTTTCTGCCGTGTAAGTAACTGCGCTGCCCGGGCCAAGTGTAGAGTAGAGCAGGGGCAGTCTGGGTGGGACCTGGGTTGGGAGGATGGGCATTGGGTTGAGGGTGGTGCTGGGACATAATCATGGGACATGGACTCGGGGATTGGGCCCTCTTGGCCCCTGGCCCCAGTACCACGGTAGAAGAGGCTGGCCGTGGCCCCTTAGCAGCAGCAGAAACAAATCCTTTTTGGGGGTGCAGAGAGATGCCCATGCCACAGGCTTGATGCTGCCCCATCATAGACTGGACCCAGTGACCAAAAGGAGCCTGAGCCACTGCGAGCGCAGGGGTGGGGTGCAGACAAGGAAGCAGATCAGCTGCTGGCCAGAACCTACTCCGCGAGGATGGCGGAGCTGTTCTCCACCCCAGGCACTGAGGATAGTCCACTCAGATGTGGTAGTGCCTGGAAGGAGCATGGCTTTCTCTGGACCTGGCACAGTTCTTCAGAGAGCCCTGGCCTAGAGCAGACAGAGGCCCAGGCTGCCTTCTGCCTCCTCCTACCCTCATGGCTGAGAGGCAGGGGCTCTGCATTCCCTGTCCTGTCCCAAATCTGAGGGTTCCTGGGCGAGGGGATTTTAGGAAAGGAACAGGGTCCACCCACCCACTGTCTGTACCTTCTTGCTTTATCCCCACAGTTACGAGAAGCGGCTGTACTGAGGACAGCGGTGGAGGCCGAGGTGGTGTCAGGGGGACATCCCAGGGTCTCCCTTCAGGCCCAGCCTCCCTCCATAACTGAGTGGTCCATGGATTTGCACTACGGGTTCCTAGCTCCTTTCCAGGGAGAGAGGAGGGGAGGCCCTGTGGGGACTGTGGCCCTTCCCTGGGCATCCCCTGCAGAATCAGGATGCTCCCTAGGCCAGGCTGCCTTGGGAGCCCCCTCTCCCCCGGTTTTTCCTTCTTCAACCCCCTGAGCCCAGCCAGCCTGGGCTCTCAGGCCCTGTGCCTGCTCAGGTCTCTCTTGCTGCAGTCTGCTCTGGCCCAGCTCCCACCCCTGGGGCAGGTGGCCCCTCCTGGCTTTTCCTATAGGGCACCTCCCTCCCTGCCCCCTCCCCCCAGAAATGGTGCTCTCCTGGCCTTGCCTCTGGCCCCTCCTGGGCTGCTGCCCTCTCAGCCATGTGGCACTCTGGGCTCCCAACCAGAGGCCAGGGGGAGGTCTCTGCCCCCTTCCCCTGGCCTGAGGCTACCCCAGGCCCTGCTCCTCAGGCCTGTCCCTGTCCCTGAACCTGGGGAAGAGACCTGCCCATCATTCCTGACTCACCACCATCACCAGGTGTACCATTCCTGCCCTCTCCTCTCAGCTGCAGTTGAAGGCTTTAACTTTGCACACTTTGGGGTCACAGTTGCTAATTATATATTAAATAATCTGAATAAATCAAGCAGATCTTAATGCCTCTGCAATCCTGTCTCTATCCCTTGCCCACTGGGTGGCTGGCTGGCTCCTGTCCTGGTGGTAAACTGGAGCCTCATCAGAGATGGGCCTCCCAGGAAGGCAAGGAGGGTGTTACGGTACTCAGGGGGATACTGGCTCTGCTGGTTTTGTGGAAGGAGGTCTCCCAGGCCTGTGGCAGCTGGCCAGCAGCTCTGGCAACTGGGCAGTGTTGCAGAGAAGGTCATTCTTGCAGAAGACCAGCATTAGCACCTTGTGGATTACTGCCAAAGCACCACTGCAGTCTGGTGATGTGCAGCAGTGCAGAATGGACACAGGTGGAAGCACTGTGTGGTGTGACCTTGACCATTTGACCACGCAGCCTCATCCGCTGGGGCACTCCTATGAGCACAAGGCAGCATGAGTGAATTCCCACTGTTCACCTGCACCTCAGAGCCTGTCCCCACAGGCTGCTGATGCCTCCTAAAGGTGAGGGGTCTTGGGACATTCATTTTTGCCTTCCTGTGCCTCTGGTGTTGATAGGCAGTGGTTGCAAAACTGTCCCACTGAGGCAACAGCAGTTGGCCTGGGAATGCCCTGGTGGCAGAAAGTGGGGCAGAATTGTGTGTATCAACACTAGAAACACTCCTGTGACTACAGGGAGGGCAGGCACCACAGCACCCTGTTGGCGCCATGCTGACAGCTGCTCTTTTAGACCCCTGTTGACAGAAAGCCTTTTGGCTATATCTGATGTCTGGGCAAAGCTTTTGTTATATCTTCCAGCTTTGTGGCATCTTCAGGGATAGAGGGAAGAGTTGGGTGGTTTCAGAGCTGGCATGGTAGCTGCTTCAGGAGTTGTCACAAAGGGAATGGGTCATCAGAGTCTCTGAAAGCCTTCTGCCCTGAAGTGGCTTTGGTGAGCATCTGAGAAAGGTGATGCAGCTGGGTGTGAGGAAGATGAGAGTGCATGGACCAAAACGAGGCCATGATTCATGGCCTGTCTTGTACATTGGTTTACGAAAACTGTAGGAGCTGGGGGTGGTGGCACACTCCTGTCATCCCTGCAACTCAGGCAGCTAAGGAGGGAAGGTTGCAAGTTTGAGCCTCCCTGGACAACTTAGCCCCCGTCTCAAAGAGTCATTCATGTAGCTTGTTGGTAGAGCACTTTATAGCATGTACATGGTCCTGGGTTCAAACCTCAGTTCTGCCAGAATGAAAAGACCCATACAGGGAGCACTGTGACCAGCAATTGAGATGGCAAGTCCTCAGGTTTTTAAATAAATGCCATTCACTCTGAATCAAATATGAAGGATCAAAGGGAGGGATTTCCTTGAACTAGACCTGATTGGTCAGTAGAGCTAAGTAAAATGAATTACTTTTTTTTTTTTTTAAAGAAAGGGGACAGGGAGAGAAAAAGAGAGAGAGAAAAGCAATTTTTATTTAGTTTTTCATGTGACTTTCATTCCTTGGACTCTTTGTTGTGTACGTGGTGCTGGGGTTTGAACTCGCGTACTTGTGCATGCCAGGCAAGCGCCATAACCACCAAGCCACCACTCCAGCACTTTTGAAACTTTCTAAAGCATGTGTTCTAGAAAAGAATTTTACATGACACAGCACCTACCTCATGGTCTCATTACCCAAGCATTATGTGGCAAAACCCATTGAAGATTATTGGTGCAGTGAATTAGTCTTGTTCCCTATTTGCCCTCCCATTCCCCGGATGAATTGGGGATGGCCCAGGCAACATGCTCACTCTGGGCTGTAAACTGAGGCACAGTGGGCAAGGCCCAGGTGGGACAAAGGTATGGGACACCCTGGGTAGGAAAGCCACATCAGATGGATATGCTGAAACAACCCAGAGCCACATTTTGGACAGAACTTGGTCAGCAGAACTTTATGTCACCTGAAGTCCAGCCTGGATTGTATGGCACTAGCACACCTCACCCTCTCCCTGAACATCACCCAGTGCTGTGTGGTCCGGGCTACTCACCACCAGGCTGTTGAGATGTGGCACTGCCATGCTGCCATGGCATCCCAGGTCCAGTTCATGGATGACAGCATCATGTGACTGTGTAGACACCCAGGAATAGGGCATGCATCATCAGCAGGCAGTCACCCGGTTCCAGGTCTCCACAACACCACCAGCACCTAAGCAGCCTGAGCCAGGCCCCAGTGTGGTCACAGAAAGAGGCAGGCCAGGTAGATCCGCAGATACTTGGCCTGGGCAAGGGCAGGAGCAGAGCAGTGGGCAAGGCCAAAGGACCCTGGGAGTCCTGGGCTTGTAAAGGACACCCTCCAAGCCCAGCCCTTCACATACATCCAGTGGACAGACACCTCAGTGAAGAACAGTGGGGCCCCCCTGGTGCAAGCTAGGAACAGATGGAGGAAGAGCAGTGGGCAGCCTCTGGCCCTACCTTCTCCGTCACCCATGAGGATTCAGAAAAGGGACTCTCAGATGATGTGACCTGGGAGTTCAGGAGGGGCTGGACTAGCCCTCTGAAGCCACTTTCAACTTCTGTGGCTCTAGTGCCAATCAGAGTGGCAGCCAGCAGAGGGGAGGGGGGATCAGCAGTCCTGTTGTGCCTGATCCATGACCCTCAATCCCTCTCCCATCCCTGTCCCAGCCCAAGAGGAAGAGGGTCCCAGCCTTTGGGACTGTGGGGGCTGTGGGGAGGCAGTTCCTCCTTTGGACCTTACCCTGAGATTTTAATAGTGTCAGGGTCCCCTTTGACTTGTAAAGAACACACTCAAAGCCCAGCCTTTCACATACATACCCCTTAACAGGGGCTTGGGGGACCAGTTCTACCCATCTCCCCACACCCATCGCAGCTCTTCTGCCTCCAGCTGGAGAGCTGGGAGGCAGGGGACCTATTCAGAGGGCAGAGGCAGGGTTGAAGCACCAACCTCACACCTATTACAAGAGCAGCACCCCCTCACCTGCACATGTGGGAGTCATGAGTCACTGTTGCCAGCTTTCTCCTCATTTACCTTTCTTCTGGCTCAACTCAGGAGGGAAGAGGGGTGAGGTAAGAGACCCAGAAGACCTTGGTCCCCAGCCTCCTGTTCCACCCCCTTGACCCCATCAATTTCTGGGCTGAAAGCAAGGGTGTCTGACTCCCTCTTCAGCTTTGCTCTTGGGCACGGGACATTTGGATAGCATAGTGCAATGTTAGCCTGGGACAGGTAGAGACTAGTCTTTTCCTCACTTTGTGCCTCGGTTTCTCTACTTGTGATCCTAACTAGAAAAGAGAAGTACCCTGTTCCAGGCATCCGGGACAACATCCTGTCTTTTGATTCCATGTCTCGGGTATTTCACTTTCCCTACCTTCAGGGCAGCTAATCTCATTGAACTCAGGAGCCCTGGTCTCCAGAGCAAGCATTTGTCTGTTTCTTTCTTTTTTTTTTTTTCTGCAGGGGGGCAAGATGATCTGAGGTTCCGAGGGCGCTATCTGACAATAGTCATGGTGGGTAAAGAAGGTTCTCCCCAGAGAGAAAAAGAAAATTGGGACTAAGGCACCAGGAGTTGAGAGGCTGGGAAGAAGGGGAAATAAGCAAGGGCATTTGTAAAGACCTTGCTGTGACCCCATTTGTCACTCTCCCACCCCCAGCTCTAACCTCTTCATCCCCACCGCTCCCTCCCTGTGGGAGTGGACTAGTGGGAAGCAAACTGCGCGTTTGCTCGGCGGATTCGAGCTTCAGAAAATCAATTAAGGGAAGGGACTTCCTCCGGACCCCACTCCCCTATCTTCTTCCTCTACGGGGAAGGACAGGGCTCCCACCCTCCCGGTGGTCTATGGTGCCGAAGTCCTTTTCACGCCTCTAGTTTCTGGGGAAATATGGGGACAAAAGAACAAAGAGCTTTTTCCGTGGCGATGTCGGGGAGAGGTGGGCGGAGGCGGAGGGGCATTCCCCGCTTCCAGGCCTGGGATTCCTGGCTCTGGGCGCTCAGAAGCAGTGTGGCACTGCGTCCAGCAGATGGCGCCCGGGCGCATCGACCGCTGGGACTCCAGGGAACCGCGAGCGGGGCAGTTTCCTAGGCAACAGGCCGCAGTTTCTGAAAGCCAAGCCAATGGCAACCATTCCCTGGTTGCCGGCGTCCGAAGTAAATTTGCCGTCTGAAGGACAGGAGGGGAATGGGGGTAAAATAACCTCAGGAAGAGAGAGGCTGGCTGGGGTGCGGAGAGGAGCGTGAGAGACTTGTTTTCTGCTGCCATTTATTGCTCTGCACAGTGTGACCTGATGCGTGCATACTACCCTCAGCAGCCCTGTGAGGCAGCAATGCATATTCCTTCCTTCCTTGATTTTTGCAGTACTGGGGCTTGCACATAGTAGGCAAGCACTCTACCACTGAGCTACGTCCTCAGGCTGTTAAAATTTTGACACAGAGGCTCAGCTCGCTAAGTTGTCCAGGCTGGCCTTGAACTTGCAATTCTCCCGCCTCAGCCTCCCAAATAACTGAGATTAAAAACCTGCACCACTGCACCTGGCTGCCACCATCTTTTGTTAGTTTTTTTTTTTTTTTCAGAGCTGAGGACTGAACTCGGGGGGCCTTGCGCATGCTAGGCAAGCGCTCTGCCACTGAGCTAAATCCCCAACCCCATCTATGGTTAGTTTTAAGTAGCTATTCAAAGATTTGTTCACTGACATTCTGAGGCGACCTTGAGCATTGGGTGGATGTGCTCCCCGCCCCCGCCCTGCCATCCCTATTTTGTGTGGTACCAGGAAGCAAATCCAGGGTCTTGCATGTGCTAGGAAAGCACTCCACCACTGAGGTTCAGCCCTTGGTGCTTTTTTTTTTTTTCTGGTCCTGGAAATTGAACCCAGGGGTGCTCTACTACTGAGCTTATATACTTCCGCTGTTCTTTTTATCTTTTATTTAGAGGTGGAGTGTCACTGAGTTGTCCAGGGTGGCTTCAAACTTTCCACCCTCCTGTTCCAACCTCCCAAGTAGCTGGTATTAAGGGCGTGTGCCTCTAAACCTGACAACATATTCCTTTATTATCCATGGAGTGGATGAGGCTCAGACAGAGAAAGTGACTTGCCTGCATCACCAGCTGGTAGGAACCTGGGTCTGCCCAAATGTCCTCCGGTCTGTCCTTTCTGCTCTATGGTGGGTGTGAAATGTCAAGATCCTATGAGGGAACTGGCAGTGAAGTTTACTGGGAAACCAAGAGCAGAGCAGTGGGTGAGGAGAGGAGAGGTGAGGTAAATCCAGCCCCTTCCAGCCCAATTCTTTCCTTGTCAGCCTGGAGCGTGGCTCTGCCCAGGGTTTCTGCTACCTTCCAGTGGGGCTTCCTTCTATCAAAGGGCCACAAAGGTGCAGGGGAAAGGACTTGGGAATTCCAGAGGTTATGCGAACTCTTCCAAATAGGAGAGATCTCCAAGAAGGATACAAAGCTGGAGCCCATGAGTATTCTGGAGAGATGAGAGGCAGTCATGAGGCAGAGGAGGCCAACTTCAAGTGGGCAAAGGGGCAAATTTGGAGGATTCAAATCCAGTTCAATTTTCTAATATACACCCCTCAATATTTCACCTCCCTGCCTACTCCACATCTCACACTGATTCCCTGAATTATTAGTCTGGGTTCTCTCGAGAAGCAGAATCGATTATCTACCAGCCTACCCACCTAGTTATCTGTATTTCTATTTATCTCTCTGTAGAGACAGACTTATTTTAGGAATAGGCTCACATGATTATGGCATCTGAGCAGCCCCAAGCAGTCAGCAATCTGAAGACCAGCAGAGCCCATCTGAGTTTGAATCTGAAGTCTGAGAGCCAGGAGAACTGCTGGTGTACGTTCAAAGTCCAAAGTCAGGAGAAGATGATATCCCAGCTCCAAGCCAGGCAGAGAGAGCAAACTGTCTCTCAGCCTTTTTTGTTCTATTCAGGCCTCTGAGGGATTAGATGAGGCTCACCCACTCGATTGAGGGCAATCTGCCTTTATTCACTGTGGATTCAAATATTAATCTCATCCAGAAACGCCTTCATGAACATACCCAGAAATATTTTTCACCCTATATATGGGCACCCTGTGGCTCAGTCAGGTTGACAACATGTAATTAACCATCACAAACTCCCCCACCACTCTTCTAGATCTGGTTTTCCTTAAATCTCAAAAATTAGCAATTCCTTTCCTCTATTTGCTCAGAT
>PVKS010020681.1:5616-36516 GCA_004027875.1 Aplodontia rufa
TTTTTTTTTTTTTTTTTTTTTTTTTTTTTTTTTTTTTTTTTTTTTTTTTTTTTTTTTTTTTTTTTTTTTTTTTTTTTTTTTTTTTTTTTTTTTTTTTTAGTTAACTTGATACTAGATTCTCTATAACATGAAAAGATGCATAGTCAGGAAACAACAAATATGTTAAAAACAAAGAAAATTTTTAATCTCTTTAACATTAACATCTTTAGCTGTATCGATTGATAAATTATAGGTTGTAAAATACCATACTTATTAAACATTTTATGTGATGTGTTTTAATTCTGTGATTTAAAGAATATTTTCCTTTCACTCTCACCCACTTCCACTTTGGTTCAGTATCTTGCCTTATGATATGCTTGCAAGTCCTCATTTCCAAGGAATCCTTACTTCTGCAACAGCACAATAAATACCAGGCTCACTCTCTCCAAATCATAGATCTATTTCTATATTCAAATGTTTTGTCAGATTTATATTAACACTGACATCATAAAAATGAAGTCTAACTCCACCATACTTTCTCAACGTTCAAGAAGAAAAAGAAATTCTTCAAGTGAAAATGGAAACATGCTGCTCATGTTTTAGACATAATCTTCAGGATTCAATTGAGTGGGAAAATGGGAATGAATTCTTCTCCTAACTCGTGAGAGGCAGGAGCTCCAGACTTCTTCCAGGTTGAAGGTAAACCTGAAGAGGGAAGGGGCTAGGTGGATTATTCTCCCACGTGAGGATTTAGGACACTCACAAGATTTTCAAAAAACTTAGATGGAGAAAGAACATGTGAATCCTGGGCCTCTGCTTCTTTTAACTTTTTTTTTTTTCCTTTTTCTTTTCTTGATACTGGGGATTGAACCCAGGTGCTCTACCACTAACTACATCCTCAGTCCTTTTCATCTCTTCTTTTGAGGATCTAGCTCAGTTACTGAGGCTGACCTCGAACTTGCAATCCACCTGCCTCAGTCTCCTGAATAGCTGAGGTTACAGGTGGGTACCACCATGTTGGTCCATTTGAAACAATTTTGATAAACATTTTTCATAAATTTTGTACTAGCCTTCACTTATAGAGGTTAAATTACAGGATTAGATCAATCAGAATGTTGGAGAAGCAGCTAAAAGCATGGGCAGCCTGCCAGAAAGAGTGAAAGCTAATTAAGTTGCTTTTATTTGTTAACATTTGCTGTTCACAGATCTATAAAACACATAGGTGGGAGGCTCAGAGTTGGAAAACATACTCTACTGCTCTGAAAAAGATCAAGAACTGCTTCCTTTATGTGGAGAATTAATAGTCTAGATATTAATTACTATTCTCATTAGGCAGGTGATGGATAATAATTAGCATTGTGCAAAATTTTAATAGACTAAGCAGATTGTTACATCTGTGAACAGAAAACACATCTGTGTACACACCCTGCAAGAAATGCATGTCTCTAAGAAGGTAAAAATGATATGGATGCAGGAAAAATAAATTAGACAGAAGGGTCCTGTCCAGTGAGTATTATTGTAGGATGCATTGTGCTGCATAGACAGAGACACACAAAACAGGTGGCAGTGATCAACCCAAATCCACAACTTCAATGATGCTGAGGACGGTTTATAGCTTGAGTAAGTACATTAATAACATAATGAGCATAAACACTATAATCAAAGAAAGTTGAAGAAAGACAAAAGCTTAGTGGAGATGATACTGTACATTTGTATGAATTTTAGAACTTTAGTGCCGATCCTCTCGCAGACTCCAATGGCACGGACCCTAGGATCACAACCCCGTAACAGTACGCTGATGTTCGTACAGCACAACTGCTTCTTCCCTAAACCTCTCACGTCTTTCACATGTGGAAATGCAAACTTTTTCCAGTATCAAGCGGTTTTCTTTTCTTTTGTTTTTCAAAACAATATCTAACATTGGAGAAAGGATGTCTTTTGTAACAGAATATAATGAGATGTGGAAATTGTGGATTTTTAAAAATATTTTAAAGTAGTTACTTTGTTATCAATTTTATTCTCAGTTTCTAAACTGTGGGGAGACATGGTGTTGCATGCCTGTAATCCCAGTGACTCTGGAGGCTGAGCCAGAAGTATCACAAGTTCAAGACCAGCCTCGGCAACTTAGCAAGGCGCTAAATAATTCAGGAAGACCCTGCCTCTAAATAAATAAATAAATAAAAATAGGGCTGGGGATGTAGCTCAGTGGTAGTGCACCACTGGGTTCAATCCCCATTAACACAAAGAATAAACAGAAAAATAAACTAGGAGGGGCTTAAAAATGCCATGTAGAAGTCTTCCATTTGGAGAAATATATTTAACTGTATAGTACTATAAAAACAGACTTCAAATAAAATAGAACTTCAATACTTATATTATTTTAATGTTGACTAATGGTTTAAAATTTAATTTCTTATTCAATAGACTTTCTTGGGCACCTTGTTATACCAAGCACTATTCTGGGTAAAGAAATATATAACAGCACAATCCCTACTCAGAAGAAGACTCACTTTTCCCATCTAAAAATGAGGAAATTAAGTCTCCCTTCTCCCCAAAAAAGTGTTGTTGTTGTTTTTTTTTAAGAGAGAGGGACAGTGAGAGAGACAGAGAAAGAGAGAAACAACTTTATTTAGTTGTTTACATGGCCTTCGTTGCTCCAACACTCAGTTGTGTACGTGGTGCTGGGGTTTGAACCTGGGTCCTCATGCTTGCCAGGCAAGCGCCGAAACTGCTGAGCCACTGCTCCAGCCCCTCCCCAAAAAAGTTTTTAAAATTAGTCATTATCGGCTATTACTAGTAGCATGCTATAATATTAATATTAAACAGGTTGAGCATCACTAACCAGAAAATCTGAAATAAAAAATACTCCAAAATCTGAAATTTTCTGAGCATTGACATGATACCAAAGTAGAAATTTGCACTCCTGACTAATGTCAAGGGCTATGGTAAAGCACAGCTGGATTTAATATATTGTATAAAATTGCATTCAGGTTATATGTGTAAGGTGTTATGAAACATAATGAATTTTGAATTTAGACTTGGGTCTTATCCCCATATATCTCATTATGAATATGCAAATATCCTAAAATCCAAACAAATGCTGAAATCCAAAGCACTTCTAGTCCCAAGTATTTCAAATAACAGATGCTCAACCTATATGGTATCTATGCTATCAAACAGACTTTAGTAATATTCAATTCTTATTCCCACTACTGATTTGAAGAGCAAATTCAAATTTTATATCTAAAACTTAAAGAGATCATTTTATATTTTTAAACAATAGACTGTATGCTGTTTTACTAGGATCAATTTTCTGTTAAACATGGCTGTAACATGGAATAGAAGGTACAGTAATTGCAATCTCGAAGGACCACACCTTGAGAAGCGGATGCAGGGAGACCCCTCTGGCTGTACCGCACGCATGTGCAGGCCCTCACTGCTATTATGGGGTTCTGCAGGTCCTGCTACTGAACACCTAAGGGTCCTTCCTCCCTCAGTAGACATAATTCTACCTCGGGCAAAATTATTGCAGAGGACCATTGACAGATTACAATAAATATTGAAACTTTACCCATTGAGAAACCACCAGTCCTCTCCCCAGCTGGGTTGTTCACCATGGGGGGAAATAAAGGCAATACAAAATAAGTGGATCTTCCACATTATTGATTGCCAGAGGTGCAGTGACACTTTAGGATTAAGGTCTCAAAAAGAAATAAATGACTGAAACTGTCATTCTAATCAGCATCTTCAGTTTAAAGAAATCATTTCAGGATGTACTTGAAGATCATGTTAATATGGACTCTTAAAAGGAAATATAGAGCTGGGGCATTGGCTCAGCACTTTGAATGCTTACCTAGCATGTGCTAGGTTCAAATCCCAGGTTCAAATCCCAGCACCATATACACAACTAAGTGTCAGAGAAACAAAGGGCAGATGAAAAAATAAATAAAATTGATTCTTGCTTTCTCTTTCTCTCTCACTCTCTTCCTAAAGAAAAGGAAATTTACATGTATTGTTACTATGCGGAGCACGGTGTGCACATTTTGTTTAATATGGGGGAATGTTATTGGCTGCAGAAAAACTGATATAAATTTGCAAGACTAAAGCTTGAAATAAGAGATTTCAGATGTTCCTCTTAAAGACAAAAAGGTCATTAAGAATGAGAACTGAATTTCTCCAGCAATTATTAGTGCAAAGACAAATACAATAGTGACACTTTCCTTATGTGTGCTTCAAATCAGTGTCCTTTGTCTAAGCTGTGCACACCATCAGAAATCTTTGTCTGCCAGGTTGACAACATTGTGGGAGAAAACCACATGTGAATTGTGAAGACCTTGAACGCATATGGCTGGGTGTCATTTTCTTGTCATCTTCTGTTGCTCTCACTTCTTAGGAATAGTTAAGATATCCATCATGAGACATGGAGAACTATTAAGAAAAATAAGTCAGGCACAGAAAAATACTTTCTGTTCTCACTTGTGTGAAAGTTTAAAAAGTTGATTTCAATTATGCTTATTTATTTACTTTGCTGCGCTGAAAATGGAACCTAAGGTCTCGACACACATGCTATCCAAATGCTCTATGACTGAGCTATATCCTCAGTTCTGAAAAAGGTGATCTCATAGAAGCAGAGAGTAGAATAGTGAATACCAGGCACTGGGAAGGATAATGGAGAAGGACAGAGAGAGTATAATTAATGAACACAGGGGGTGCATTGGAAAAGAGAACTAACTCCTAATGTTATAGCACAGTAGGGTAACTATGGTTGATAACAATTAAATATTTCAAAGTAGTAAGTAGGGAAGATTTTAAACATTCTAAACACAAAGAAATGATAAATATTGGAAGTGATACCCTAATCTGATTGCTACCCATTGTATACCTGTATTCAAATACCATACTGTGCCCCATAAATATGGATGATTGCTCTATATCAATTAACATTTTAAAATATTTTTAAAACAATGATGAAAGAGGATGAAATGAGAGAGAAGTGAACAGAATCTTCCAAAACAATGTAGAGGCAAGCACAGAGAAGGTAAGATAAAGAGCTGAAAGGACCAACTGAGACCCTCCCCAGATGGTTTACTTGTTTCCAATACAAAACTAAAACTTCCATATAAAAAAATCAGTAACTCATAAACCATAAAGCATTGTTCTTGACTACATAAAAAGCATGTTTCAGTGCTTTCAATTTATTTTTTTTTTAAATCTGTACTAATTGCCAATTACAATCCTCCACTGAAAGAAAAAAAAAAGAGTTGGGGGCTAGCCTGGGAAATTTAGCAAGATCCTCTCTTACAATAAAAATAAGTAAATAAAAAGGAGCTGGAGATGTAGCATCATTATATTCAATGCCCAGTACCAGAAAAAAATATATATATATTTCTCCAAACCTTAATCTGGGCATCCAAGACCAAGTCTGAAAGTCCAAACTGTGCCGTGTGGTGCTCAACCAGTGTCCTGTTTGTTTTTCACTTTGTCTTACTGGAGGCCCAGCTAGGATTGAAGTGTCAGTTTGAGCAGTTGAATAGTGACGATCATTTTTTCTTAGGAAGTTATATCAGTTTACCGCCATTAGTTTACTTAAGTCCAATTATTTTGTTTTGCTTTGTTTTTTACTTTATTTTATTTTTTATTTTTACAAAATGGAATAAGTGATAAATGGCAATTGCTAGTAATCTTCACTTTGATAAAGATTCATTCTAAATACGTGGGCCTGATATGGCAATTCTGAGAGTGACATTAGCTTCAGGTGAAATATCATTCCTTGACTGAGAACAAAGGAAAGATGTTTTAGGTAAATTTCAGACTATCACTTTACCGCTGATGATGGCAGGCCAGCATGTGGAAGGGTTCTCAGCTTCCCCAGCAAACTGTTGTGTGAAGGTTTAGCATGGCCTTCAATTTATCATGAAGCTTTTCTTTTTTTCATTCAGGAGTTCTAACCTCCACAAATTTCTTGGCCCATCTTTTAGGCTTTGTTAAGTTTCCTAATCTATTGTCTTAAGAATCTTTTCTTCCTTAGCAATTCAGGAAGTCATGGAGGCACAGCACATGTCAGCGGGAGAAGAAAGGAAAAGACCTAATGTGTAGCTGCTACAGGAATTTAACAAAAGCAGCAGCAGCTAGAACTGATGGGATGTGATTACAAGGTCCAGAGGGGATGCACATAATTACAGCTGTCCATGTGTCACCTTGATCCAGAATGGTGAGCACCGCCTCTCACAGAGACAAGCCAGTCACTGGGGATGGGTGGACATGCTCATCATTTAGACTGATTTTTAGTTCAGTCTAATGCTCCCCAAACTCAGAGCATTTTATTTTAAATCTCCATAAATTCCTATCATCTAATGAACAGGAAAAAAAATTTCTCTCAGAATATGTTTTGTTAGCTTACAATTCTTTGCAGAATTAATTCTGGAGCTCTCTTTCTGTGTTCATTGTCTTTACATAACCCTGTCTAATTTGCTAATCAATTTACTTTCCACCATACAGATTATAGATCAAAGTTAAAGCACAGTGCTTTCTTCAAAGAGTAGTCTCTAGGGACAGCAACTTTGGTGAGACTTCCCTTAAGGATAATTGGTGGGCCTCAAAGAAGCAGGTTATGTAAAATGCTTGGCTTTCAGATATTTCTATTATGATTTTCATCGAATTTTCCTAACTTGACTTCATAATAATAATAATGTCTTGCCCTAGTAACTGTGGTCAAGGGAGCCACTTATAGCAACTGGGGAGGTGTCTTATGCAGACCAAAAAAACAGGTCAATGAAATCAGTGGATACTTCCACTTACTATATAGCTTTGCTTTCCTATAACTAAAGAGACCTTCCACTGGAGACTCACCTATTGCCCCCTTCCCAGTAAATGCAAACAGGGCCAGAGGGGCAGAGACATATACAGGGCTGCAAGGGAATCCCAGGAGAGACCTGCATGCAGGAGAGGAAGAAAACTTGATTCCCAGGCATATCCTGGGATGCCAAGTTGCAGCCTGGAATTTTTACAGCTGAGTTTTAAACCCCTGACAATGAGAGTTTATAATGGAAATGCTGCCAGACCTTTAACTATAGCGACGCCACTATAATATTTATAAGTACCTTATACTCTTTCCAAACACATGTGCTCATTACTTATGTCTCTGCTTCTGCCTCACTTCTGGGGGAAACTCTCTGTATAAACAAAACAGATTGCCTTGCTTATACTTTCAAACTCTAATTGCTCTCCATCTCTATCTGTCAGAAGAAAGCCAGCCCCAGGGCCAAGCGATGAAGCCTGTCCCACCACAGGGTGCCCAACAATATGCAGACTTCCCTTTGCACTTCTTGCTGTTTGAGTGAGTCATTCTGCGCCTCTTTTCGTTTTTGCTTCTAATTCTTTCTTTCAATTATGTACCTGAGGGGGAACTGGCTGGTGGGCTGGAGACAACCCGTGAAGCTACCAGGTCTGACAGGTTCTGACCATTTAGGCTGGTTTTAAGTAAACAGGGGACCAGGCGCTGTACATCAATGAAAGGACACTCAGAGTGCTGACAGCTTATCTGGTCCAACATAAGTAGGATTCCAGGGAAACTGATTGCCTAATAGTGATGAGGAATGACAAGGATTTCCTAACCCTTCTATGCAAACCTCACGGAAATTCTAAGTCTGCATCCAAAGTCATGCTGAGCTGCCAAGCTGCAAGATGCAGGCATGACCTGTAGTTGAGAGAGAGATGAACAAAAGGAAACACAACCTCACTGCAGCGCACGCCACCGGAGTTCACCTCTGCAAGACAAAATGCACAGCAGTTTTGTGCAAAGAGAGCTTCCTACCTTCAGAATATTTGAATGGGATTAAATACATTTAATTTTTGGGCAGGAGCGGTGGCTCAGTGGTTACTGCACTTGCCCGGCATGTGCAAGTACACGGGTTCAAACCCCAGCACCCATGTACAACGACAAAGTATCAGAGCAATGACAGCCATGTGAAAAACTCAATAAAAATTGATTCTCTGTCTCTCTCTCACTATCCTTCTCTCTTTAAAAATAAATAAATAAATAAATATATTTAATCTCATTAAATATATTAAGTAGACTATCATGTGGTCTCAAGACCTAACCACATTCAGCCAGAAATGAATCAGGAAATGAATCAGGGGTGGGAAGTAAAGATTTGTCAGCAATAATTTCATTACTAGATTTCAAGATCATGAGAGGAAGCAAGCAAGGGTGATGCCAGTGAGCCAGCTTATGGGATCCCTTAGCACTCTAGTGACACAGTCATTGGGTGGTCAAGGCTAGCTCTGGGGACATATCTGTGCACACTCATACCATTCTGGGCACACAGCAAGATGACACATTCACATTGTGCCATACAGTATGACCACAGTTAACAGTCACCCACCAAAAACCATCTCTAAAACCCACATGGAAAACCCCAACGCTGTTGGTTCTCATGATGTGGAACTTCTGATTTTGGTGACAGGAAGTAAAAATTTGAGAATTGTGGGTGAAGAAAGAGACTTGATTCATGCACATGCACAGTCTCAAGACACTCGGTCTGGAAAGCAAAGTAGCAGGGCTCTGGGGACCATCCAGCAAGAAGCTGCTCCTACAGATCAATTTCCATCTGCTTACAGATTATAAATACTGCAGGTCACTCATCAGGGGTGTCTGCAAGTCGACACTGCTGACAAGCAAGGTAACCAGGGTCTTTTGATCAAACAAACAAAAAAAATCTCCTCAAGGGATAATCACACCATTAGCATCAATATCACGTTAGTGGGGCTGGAGTGCTTGCCTGGCATGTGCAAGGATGCAGGTTCGAACCCTAGAACCACATACACAATGGAGTATTGGAGCAATGAAGGCCACATGAAAACCTAAATAAAATTGATTCTCTCTCTCTCTCTCTCTCTCTCTCTCACACACACACACACACACACACATACACAGTCTCTCTCTGAAAAAAAAATCACATTATTATTTTCAGAAAGTCTCTGGGCTGGCACTTCAAGATGAGGCTATTAAGAGCGATTGCCATACAACAGTGTCAAGTATTTGTTACTGGTCATAGAACCATGTGCTAATGTACCCACTTTGTGTCACTACTTCTTTTTCCCTAAATTCCTGGCATTGAACTAAATCAGCTGTTATTTTTGGAGTAATTATTGGGGCTGTTATAGGAAGGCATTTAATGAGAACAAAATGTGCTTTTGCCATGGTAAAGGAAAAGTCATAGCACAGTAATTCCATTCAGAGGCTCCTAAAGAAAACGTAATACAGGAACAACACTTACAAAGATGTCTGGCCACAAGGAAAGATCATGTCAACCAAAGTGCATGGAGAGAGTATCAATTTCTTCTCTGTTTGTACTTAGACAACACAAACTGTTGGAGCTTGGGCACTTCCCCCTACCTTGGAACTGTCTGAGACCTCACCAGGTGGAGTCTCATCTCTAGATTTTGAGCTGTAGCAATACCAAGTCAAGGAGGGGCTGGGGGGGCCCTTGGACACTCATGCCTGACTGGAGCATTATCAATGGGGTGTTTGTAGGAGCGGGGGCTCTGCTACGGATGTGGTAGCTGTGTTTGCACACTCAAGTCTCTACACCTGCCCTGGGACAGGGCTGTCCCTGCAGTCCCCACAAAGTCTAATTTAAGCACCATGTTTTGCACAGAGTCTATATTTGAGTAGTTGATTCCAGATAACCCTTGAAAACAGGAAGCAAATGCTATAATTTTAAAGAACTATTTGGCAATCAACCCATGAAAAATAGCAATCCTAGATTTTTAAGTGGAGGGGGGACAAAAACCTCAGAAATTTAATGTCTAAACATTTTATTCTTTTTCCTGTAGTTTGTCAGCATTTACTGTGGCAGACATATGAGGAAGATTAAAGATTCAAGGTTACCTATGCAAATAAATAATCGAAAGATTTCACAGTTCCTTCTCTTAAGAGAAAGGGGACTTAATGTCAAATCACTTTATTCCAGTTGTGACCATTTTCAATGAAGGGAAAGGGAAAGGATCATTTTGCAAAAGCAAACTCTAAAGCTAATGTAATCATCATGTTGAATGTGAAAGAAAAAAACCTTAAAATAATACAGCTTTATTCTCTTTCCCATGAAATGTTGCCATACATTTTCTAATGAAGTAATGAAATGCAGGGGTTCTGTTTACAGAGAACCTGATGTCCCACTGAGGGAGGTTTCTGAATTAGACAGGGATGCCTCTTCCCAGGATGGAGCTCACCCCCTGCAGGGCCAGCCCTGCTCAGCATGAAGAAAGCATTAAATGAAGTTCTGTCAATTTCCAATTTGTGGGTACCAAATCAAAAGATATTTGAACTGGGCATGGTAGTGCACACCTGAAATCCCAGCTACTGGGAGGCCAAGACAGGAGGATCTCAAGTTTGAGACTCTGTCTCAAAATTAAAAATAAATAAATAAAAAGGCCTGGGGTGTAGTTTAGTAGTATAGCAACCCTGCATTCAGTCTCCTGGTAACTTCTCCTCCCCCACCCACCCATCCACACATTTGATATAAGCTTTGTTTGTACCTGAGCTGAACAAATAAGGGCAGTGACCTGACCCCACCAGAGGTAGTAGAAATCTGGGGCACCTGTATTAGTGTTTCATTACCGTAACAAAACTGAGATGATCAATTTGAAAGGGAAAAGGTTCATTTTGGTTCACAGTTTTGGAGGTTTTGGTACAAGGCCAGGTGACCTGATGCTGCTGGGCTTATGATAAGGCAGAGCTTCATATTGGAAACACTTGGTAAAGGGAAGCAAGCAGGTGAAATTGATGTGGGGTTTTTGAGATGAGGCCGGATTCTCTGCTCTCACTGGCAAATGGAGTCTGGGCCAACTACAGATTTCAGCAGTCAAAATAACCCTCTTTCAGTGTTTGCAGCTCTTCCCAGTTAGAACTGAGAATTTGAGGTGGCTGCAGGTCTCTGCAACCCAAAAGTATTACCAGCTACCCAGCTAAGAGCTGGGATTTCCTACGGCACAATGCAGCTCCCGGTGTGGAACACACCCTGGGAATTCGGTGCCGATCTTCTGGGTCCTTGAATTTGAAGAATAAAATCCACGGACAACCATGGAAGGGGGAATAAAAGGAGTAGGATTTATTTAGGAAGAAGAGCAAAGTCTCCGCAAGGCAGAGGGGCACCTGGAAGCAGGATACCGCCTCAGTATGTTAGGCGAAGGTTTATATTGTTTTTCGGTATGACCATAATTAATATTCATGCAAAGCAGATATTGAGAAATGCATTAACTCCATTGGTTACAATCTATGTAAAACAGGCATTGAAACTAGTCAACACCACCATTGGTTACAATCTATGTAAAACAGGCATTGAAACTGGTCCACAACACCATTGGTTAAAATCTATGTTAAAAAAAGGTGGCAAATATTTCCTAGTTCCCACCTGTGTCCACCCCATCTCCTAGTTGGGACAAAGGAACTGCTCCCACAGGTGAGCCTCATGTCTTTCTGCATTTGAAGGCCCTGAGTATGCCCTGTCAATCACTCTGTACCTCTACCAGCTAGCTCTTGGATGGGGTCCTTTATCCTGACTACCTAGTCATTTCACTGTCTCTCCTAATCTGTCTCTCAAAATGAGAGAAAAGAAGGACTGTGCTACCAATATTCACTCCAAAGACACATCCCCAAAGATCTAACTATTCCCCCTAGACCCCACCTCCTAAAGATTCCACTGCCCCCCAGAGACACAGGCAGAGGATCAAGCCTTTGGAGCCTTTGGGGGGACATTTCAGATTCAAACTCTAGCATATGCCTATGAATGGCTTTGCCTTCCAGTACTACGGTGGTATGTGTGCTGCTTCCTCCAGCACAGAGACCTTTCATCCAGAAGGAAATGCTGACATCCCTGAGTGACTTACCTGCAGTCAGTCTTCCCAGCCTCAACCCTCCCTTGGCAAGGTGGCATGGTCCATGACAGAAAGCAGGTGACATTTGCTGAGTCATTCCTGGAAGAAAAGGGCTTTCATTTTTTTTTTTTTTTTTCTTCTGTAACCTACTGATCTGAGAGCTCTCTTTGGAAATATATCAAGTCTTCTGGGAGAAACTTACACAATTCTGATCCGGGTGATAATGTGCCCATTAAGGCACAAAATTTGTGAACCCTGAGTGCTCCAGGCCCTCCCTTTCTAAATAGAATTAGTGATACCATAAACGTATAATAAAAATATTTCCAGTGGGCTTTTAGCTTCATTAAGCACCCCCCGCCCCATGCACACACACGCTAATTCAATGACATGTTTCAATTCAGTGGTCAGATTCTGGCCTCCAGGGAACATGCTGAAATGGATATAAACCTCATTGAAAATGCTTCTTCCTCCAGGTAAAGTGTGAAAAAGGAATTATCCTAAAGATGTAAAGGAATTGCAGTCTATTTCAGCTTTCTATCATTATAACAAAATACTTGGGATAATTTACTTATAAAGAGAGATGATTTACATTGGCTCACAGTATTAAAGTTTCCATGCCATGATCAATTAGGCCCCGTTGCTCTGCGGCTGTGAGCAAGTGGCAGAGTAAAATCATTCATTTCATGGCCAGGAAGAGGAAGAGAAAGAGAAAGGGGCTGGGGTCCCCATCTCCTTGAGGGGCATGCCCTCAATAGCGTAAAGACCTCCTGTTAGGCTCCATCTGTTACAGAGTCACCAGCCCCCCATAGGGTCACCCTTTTGATGAAGCACATGGGCCTTTGGGGGACATTCACCATCCAAACTCTAGCACAGCTTTCCCTCAGAGTCTATGAGGAATTGGTCATAGGACATCCTGAGGGTATCGAATTTTATAGATGATCAAGCCTTTTGTATGAAATGGTGTAGTATTTGCATGTAACCTGTGCACATATCCCCATATACTTTAAATTACTTGTAATGCAATGTAATTGCTATGTAAATACATTGTAAATGCTATGAAAATAGCTGGTATATTGTATTGCTTTGGAAATAGTGACAGGGAAAACGTCTGTACTTATTCGGTATGAATGAACATTTTCTAAAAATATTCTTGACCTGTGGATATGGAGAGCCACTCTACTTTTAAAAAGCCAGTTTCTCCCTCTTGCTTCCCTAAGACTTATTCTTGCAGCCAGTAACGGATTAAGGCTCTTCAAGTGGGCATGTGGCTGCAGAAAGAAGCAGTCTGAAAACAACTCTCTTAAACAAATAAACAACCCAGTGCTTGAACTTTATGTGCCTAATCTCTGCCACCATTAATCACATTCAAAGTTTGTCTTTGAGAGCCTGCAATGGGGAAGGAGGAGGAGGGGAGAAAGGAAGGAAAATAAACTCCTGGGCCCAATCAGACCTGAGACACACAGAAGATGGAAATCTGTCTCACCTGTCAAAAAAGGCCTCAGGAAGCTGTCGAGAGGTGCCCAAGGTGGGTGTGATAAGATGATTGTGGTGGAAATCAAAGGAGTTAGGAAATAATTCAGGAGCCTAACACTGGGCTGGATGTCATTTCAGCATGTGATAACAAACCTCATCTGAATATCAGTAGAACACCTTCAAAGGGGTCCAAGTAACTCACCCACACATTTATGTCTCGTTTAAGAAAAGAAAAAATAAAGAAACAGCACGCATTCGATTTGGCCAAAGCTGTATCACAAAGAGCTGTTAATATAGACTTCCGCATGCCAGAGGAGGGGGAGATATAAGGAGCTGAAGCCACCTATATAGACCGAGTCCTGGCCTCTCATTGCCCCTCTTATCCAGTCTGAGTCACACATGGAAAGGAGCGACATTGCACAGTCACCTCCCACAGCTGGACATGGAATAGGAAGTCAACAAAAAAATCTGTTAGCTTTTTACCTGTTCTTTGTAATCACTTCCCTTCCATTTTCAAAACTCCTAACTCCCTTTCAGATCTCAAATAATCTCATCATTTTCACATTTACAAATGAAACGTTCTGTTCCCAAGAAATCTAAGTAAGTGTGAGGTCATGGGGTTGCCCAGGGCCATCTTCCATATTGCATTGATGAGACACCATCCTGTAGGGATCCAGGCTGGGCATAATTGTGTAGTTTTTGTATATCCTGCTCATGACACTGAATGTTCCTGATTTATAGCACTTAGTAAAACAATGGGATGCTCTTTTTTTGCCTTTTGTTGTTAGAAAAACTACTGATTGCTTTCTGGCTGAAAACTGTCTTGCTGGGTGTCAAAGAACACTATTGAAATGATGAAAGCCAGCTGGGTCACCGTACGTTTGATGTAGCAATAAGATCTGCATGCCAAGGGCTAACGTCAGCCAAGGGGTCACCACCAATTTGTGGATATTCTCAGCTTAATAAAAGTATGTCTGCCAGCTCAAATCCTTTCCAGAATCTGACCCATTGTTAGGCAAGAAAACAAGAAAACAGTCATCTAAACAAATGTCTTGTTGCTAGACATTTGATATAGACATGCATCCTGAACCCTAAGAACAAAATCAACCTTAGGAATTGGTTGTGTGTTTTGATAATTTAATAGTCTCTTCTCCAAGAGAAAAAAAAGCAACCAAGACTCTTAGTTCAAAATGTTATCCTTCAGCTCATTGGAAGTCTTGATGTATATTTTCCTGGGAATATTTGTAAGTTGACACCATAGCAGAGAAACAAGTGAAGGCCAACCGAACACTTGATAGAACAAGGTCTGTTTTTACATAATACATTCAAGTTGGAAAGGGCACTTCTGTTACCTGGAGTAAGCACCACTACCACACATTTACTGGCATTAATGAGAAGAAAATTACAGTGTTCTAATATAATTTTAATTGTTTTTCATAGTGTTCCAATGTATTTTTTTATGTATATCCACACTGAAATCCTAACTAAGCCACATTTTTTCTTATGTAACAACA
Source organism: Aplodontia rufa (assembly GCA_004027875.1). Taxonomy (NCBI): domain Eukaryota; kingdom Metazoa; phylum Chordata; class Mammalia; order Rodentia; family Aplodontiidae; genus Aplodontia; species Aplodontia rufa. Next base: position 20,460 of record PVKS010020681.1, read on the forward strand.
CATTGAAATGGTGCTTCATCGAGTTATCTTAAGACTGGCCAAGGACACAAGCCGAGAGACAGGGTTCAGGACACATCATACATGCACTTATCAAAAGGCAGCTATCTCCTCCAGAGAAGATCATTATATTTTCTGATGCGCCTTTGATGTAAATGAAATGTAAACCCAAGGGGCCCCAGCTGCTGGGGTATTGTATAGTCACCCAAAGGCCGTCAGGCTTTATATAATCTTAGTTTGACTCTTTGGGATGTGAATATAAGTGCCTTCTCTCTGATGTCATTTCCATAACAGTTAACAGCAACTAGTGTGTAGATAAAGTTCTATGAGTACAAGCCTAGCAATGAGATACACTTTCAATTTTGCACATGGAAAAACTCAGCTGTCATGCATAGCTAGAATTTCAAGATCAAAATTAAGCAAGAGGCCATATAAGATGCAAAAGAAAAGAAACAAGGAAGCTGAGCAAGATGGAAGGAAGGAATGGGAATGGGGTGTAAGTTGACTGAGTGAGTATGTATTTACTTGCTGGATCACACCACACTGCTTTTCCTAAGTGTACGCTGAAAAGTTGGCTAGGACTGTACATAAAATGTGATCATTTTGAAGCTTTAAAAAAATTTCCCTGATAATGTACTTGCTCAAAGTTTCTGGACAATCATTCAAATTTCTAAATTTAGTTTTAGCTATAGTAAAATAGATGACAAAAAGTAAAGATATTGTATAATCGGTTACCTAAATAGACTCTAGAATTTAAGCCATCCATCAAAATATGACAAAAGCTATGAATTACATAGGGAAAGAATAACATTTTCATTTTATGGTACAGTTTATAATCATACCATAAGAAATTCAACTCCAAACATTCTTTCTCCTTATGTAATTTTTAAAACTATAACTGTGAATTTGATAAGATACAGAGGTTCCTGCCACACACTAAAATCATGCTCTATAGCAGGAAATATAGCTAGTGGAGCCATTATATAGACAGATTACAGTGAATTCTGAATCTCTCATAGTTGTATAGAAAACTTTGTGTCTATGTTAAGAATGTGTTTTTCTTCAGAAAAAAAGGCTATTTCTTATTTTCTAAGAGTTCCTGCCTTTAAAAGACAGATGAAGCCCAAAACCCTTTCCTTTAAGTATAACCATTTCAGTACACACAATATCTTTATTCTATCTGTTCATTTATTTATTATTCATCTAATATTTATTGAGTGTCTAAGTGGAATCCAAAGGTAAATAAGATGAAATATCACTGCCTTTGGGGTTCCTCGGGTTAGTCGGAGGAAGCAGATGGAAAGGAAGAAATTCAGTTTGGTAAGTGCTTCAGATCATGGTGTCCAGGAAAGATTCCTGAACAAGATTTGAATGTTTGATTGGTTCACACTATTACAGCTATTATTCACAATGATCCACACCCATTCTATCTTAGCTTGTTTAGATTAGCTCCTGGGTCCGTTCTTTCTTTTCTTTTCTTTTGTTTTTATTTTTAAAGAAAGGGAGGGTAAGAGAGAGAGAGAGAGAGAGAAAGGGAATCAACTTTAGTTTTTCATGTGGCTTTCATTGCTCCAATACTTCATTGTGTATGTGGTGCTGGGGTTCGAACCTGAGTATTTGCACATGCCAGGTAAGCGTCACAAGAGCTGTAACTGCCGACCCACTACTACAGCCCTCCTGGGTCCTTTCAACATAACTCCAGGACACTCTGGGAGTGTTTATGATATCTTGAGTGATAAGGTGTTCTGGTCATATCTTGTATATTTCCTGCCCCTCATCTGAAATTAGCAAATTTTTTCACTAGTTAATACTATTTTAGTATATGTGCTGCCAAAGCGAGCACAACTAGTTAATACTATTTAGAGACCATGTACACTAGAAGCTAGGCTTCAAAATAATGCTATTAAGATAATAAATGGAAACTCAAACTTCATAAAAGAAGTTTTGTTTCCAAAACAAAACAGCATGAAGTGAAAGGAAGAAAGTGAATGGATGGGAATCCACACCCCAAGTCCCCCTGTTGCAGATCACTCATCTCCACTTAGGTCATCTCTTCATGTCCAAAACAAGATATCACCATCTTCTTTAGCACTGTGGTTGATTAAATGATAAAATGAGGAGATGTAGGTAAAGCCTCTGGCACTTCATATGCTGTAAATCATTGAACTTAAATGCCATAGATTGCAAGATGCTCCCCAGTTTCCACAACCTCACAATGCCATTGGAATAAAGACCAAGGTCGGGGAGGTAGGTCGGTGGTAGAGCACTTGCCTAGCATGTGTGAGGCCCTGGCTTCAATTCCCAGCACCATACACATACACACACACACACACACACACACACACACACACACACACACAATTCCCTAGATTAAAAGCCATGTAGTTTTCATTTGCATTTCTCTGATTACTAGAGATTTAGAGCACTTTCTCATATATTCATTGGCTTGATCAATGTCCTCTGCTGAGAAGTTTCTATTTAGCTCTTTGGCACATTTATTGATTGGGTTGTTTGTGTTTTTTTGAAGTTGAGATTTTTGAGGATTTTGTAGATTCTGGATATGAGGTCCCTGTCAGAGGAATCACAGCCCATGATTCTCTCCAGTTCTGTAGGAAACCTCTTGACTCTTTTGATTATTTTCTTGGCATTGCAAAAGCTTTTTAGCTTTATGGCATCCCAATCACTGATTTTTGACTTTACTTCCTTCACTTTAGGAGACATGTTGAGAAAGTCTTTGCCTACTCTCAAATGCTGAAGTGTTGGACCTAATTTGTCTTCCATCAGTTATAAGGTATATCACCTCACTCCAGCCAGATTGGCAAAAATGAAGAAAATAAACAATATTAGATGCTGGAGGGGCCGTGGAGAGATAGGCACACTAGCACACTGTTGGTGGAACTGTAGACTGGTACAGGCCCTCTGAAAAGCAGTGTGGAGAACCCTCATAAAACTAGGGATGAGCCCACCATATGATCCTGCTAGTCCTCTCCTGGGTATTTTTCCAGGGGATTTAGAATCAGCATACTTCATTGACACAGTGAAATCTGTGTTCATAGCAGCTCAATTTACAATAGTTAAATTATGGAAACAACCCAGATGTCCCTCACTGGATGAATGGATCCAAAAACTGTGGTGCATATATACCATGGAGTTTTACTCAGCAATTAGAAACAATGATATTGCAGCCTTTGAAGATAAATAGATGGCTAAGAAAGAAATTATGCTGAGTGAAATCAGCATAACCCAGAGAACCAAGGGTCGAATGTCTTCACTCATCTGTGGAGGTAGGAGCTAGACCCTGGCCATTGAGAAAGGAGGTCTATTATCATGTGTTAAATCCAGATAAGGTGTAATGTCATACAACCTAAGTAAGGCATTTGTAGAGATGTATTGGGCAGGAGTGGGGGTCGGGATAAGGGTGGGTAACTGGGGGGGGCTCTTTGGGGTAAATCTAATTTTCAGAATTTATATATATATATATGATATTATTTCATTAGAAAAAATAAAGCAACTTTTAAAAATCTTTAAAAAATAAAATAAAAAAATAAAAGATCATGCAAACTTAAAAAAAAAAAAAGCCAAGTTATGCCCAGCCTGTCAAGTCTGTGTGACAGCCAGCCCCAGCACACCCATCTCTTCCCTCTTGCATTCTGCTTGTATTTGCAGCTGCAGCCTTTTGCAAGGCTATTCTCTCTGCTGGACACACCTTCATAAGGGTCACTCTTCTCATTGTTCAAATTTCATTTTAAATAACTCTATCTGGAAAAGAAAAGAAAATCTTGTTTGTCTTTCTCCTCTTAGTATGTGAACTTCTTGACCCATGGTACAGGAGGCAGTTGCTTTTAAACCTTAGTTACTGGATAATTTCTTCCCACATTCACCTAAATATAATGTTGTGACTAAAGTCTCTGTTTTGAACTTGAAGATTGAGAAAGTCAAACTTCATATAATTAGCTATTGGAAAGTACCAATTGTATGAGTGTCTTACAGCCCTTTCATTAAAATACCATCAATTGTATCAATGAAATATCATTTTAAAATGGCAGTGGAAATGTCACAAGCCAAGTTCATTTCTTCCCAAAGTTGGATCATAACATTAAGCCATTTTTTAAACAATGATGAAAATAGTTATAAGATATCCATATGGAAATTAATATAGTGGTATCTAAAATGGTCATGAGGGGGCTGGAGTGGTGGCTAAGCGGTTTCAGCACTTGCCTGGCAAGCAAGAGGACCCAGGTTCAAACCCCAGCACCACTTACACAACTAAGTGCTGGAGTAACTAAGGCCATGTGAAGAACTAAATAAAGTTGTTTCTCTCTTTCTCTGTCTCTCTCACTGTTCCTCTCTCTTTAAAAATTTTTTTAAAAAAATGGTCATGAGGCTCACAGGCTTTTGAAGTATATGTCACAGAAATACTGATTTGTATACTTTTTAGCTATGGATCCAGAGTAAGTTACTCAGCCTGGCTGGGAATCAGTTTTCTCTGCTAAGAACTAGGTATAAAAACAGCTCATATTTTATAGCATTGCTCTAAGGATTAAATGAGACAATGTGGGGAAAAGAATCAGAACATTCCCTGTGTCACTTCTGCTTGCCAGATGAACTCATAGGGGTGTTTGACTCTCCTTTATGAACATATAAAATCCAGTCATTTAAACTGTTTTAATGTCCTGGTCCAATCATTTTAATATTATACCAATTGTCAGTTTTGACATAGAAGAAGTAAAAAAGACCCAAGCTAAATCTTTAGAGATGATAGCTGCAATACCTGAGATAAAAAAATGTATATACATATATTGGACAGAATTAATGGCAGGATAGACATTGCTGAAGAACTTGAAAAAGAAAACAAGAGAAAAAACAATTTAAGAAATAATGAACAGAGTACCAGCGAGCTGTGTGACAATTTCAAAGAACTAATTTCTGATCATTGTATTTTCAAGAGGAGTGGATGGAGACAGAAATAAACATCGAAAGAAATAATTGAGAAATTTCCAAATATAAGGGAAACTATAAACTTACACACAGATTCAAGAAACACAACAAACATTAACCAAAAAAAAAAAACCCCATAAACTATAGCAAGGCTTATTATCTATAATCAAATTGTTTATAGCAAGTGATAAAGAGAAAAGCCTAAAGCATCAAAGAGTAAGAGAGAGGTGGGTGGAAGAGGGGGAGGGGGAGGGGAATGCAACATGGAGGACCAAAAATGGCAGATTTCCAGGTAGAAGCAGTACAGTGTGATCACACTGGAAAAACAGCTTTAAACTGAAACAGTGATGAAAAATCTCAACATAGAGGTCCACAGTCTAAAAAATAAATCTTTTAAAGATGAAGAAGAATGAAAGACTTCTTACGACGTACGAAAGGGAATGAGTCCCTCACCAGGAGATTTGCACTATGAGAAATGATTTTTTAAAAAAGTGTAAGGCAATCAATTCATCAAGAAAACATTACAGTCCTAAATATTTATGGACCTAGTAAGAAATCTTAAAAGTGCACAGAGTAAAAACTAACGTAACTGCAAGGTGATTTATGAAAGAAAAAACCTAGTAAGCTGAACTCTATTAATACTAAAAACTTTTTGTGAAAAGTAAGGTCATAGACCTAAAGAAAATCTTTTTCAAAACATGTGTCTGATAAAGGACTAGTATTCAAAATATACAAAAAAATCTCAAAATTTGCCAATAAGGAAATGAAAAATCCAGGGAAAAATTGGCAAAAGAACTAAACATTTCACCAAAGAAGATATCCAAATGGCAAATAGCGATGGTCAACATTTTATTAAAGAAATACAAATTAAAACAATAGTCATCATACTACTGCATACATATTAAAATGGCTAAAATTCATTCAAAATGCAAATATAAATGTTTATGGCAATGTGGCAAGCGCTCCAGTTCATTACAGTTGGGAAGAAAAATAATCAAAACATTTTGGAAGATGGTTTGGTGATTTTTTATAAAATTAAATATAGTCTTATGCAATCCAGCAATTGTGAACCTATGGAGTGGAAAATATATGCCCCACTCAAAAATGCACGAAAATGTCTGTAGAGACTGAAAGCAATCAAGATGCTCTTTAGTCGGTGAATGGGTAAACAATCTATGGTATAAACATACAATGGAATACTACTCAGCAATAATAAAAATATCCACAAAACAAGCAATAGATGAAGCTTATGTGTATATTGCTCAGTGACAAAAGCCAGCCTAAAAACATTATGTACTTTACAATTACATTTATGCGAGATTTTGGAAAATGATTCCTATAGATTTGGAAAACAAATCAGGGGTTTCCAGCAGTTTGGGTGATGGGATTGAAAGGTGAAGTAAAGAAAGTAGGTGGAGAAAGTATTCTGTGTGAGGCTTTAATGGGCCCAACTCATCAAAACCATAGCTCTTTATAGCACACTGATGTACGAAAATTCTTTAAAATTTGTATAGGGCATCAGTGATCCTGGTACGAAATGTAGAATGTAAAAAAGAATCTGTTTCATAAATGTACAAAACAACAGTTAAAGGGGCAGAGGAAAATGTGGTGCTCCCCTAAGTGACTTTGGAAGTGAATGGAAACTCTAAGACTTATGGCAAAAGAAATGATCTGTGCCCCAGTACTCTGGTAGATAGAGTTGTACCTTGTGGGAATTCAGGCGTACAATTCTGAAACCTGTGCTGGACTTGAACAGCTAAATAAGTGGATGTCTGACGGTGCGAGCCAGGCTTCACACGGGCGGAAGGGGTGGTCATAGATAAGCAGAAGGGGTGCAGACCGTTAAGGGATGAGAGTTAGAGACATCAATATGAACTTATATTGAAAATGGATGTGGTTGGCTTCATATCATATCTACACAGATGCATAAAAAATGGGTCAACATACATACTCTTATTGCCTTACTCTGTAACTGAGAGGACTTCAAAGCAAAGACACCTCAGCAGCAATGTGCACACTGCGCTAGCACCCAGATCTGGTTTTAAATATCATTCTCCAGTAAAATGAATGAGAGGTCACTGGAGAAAGGGCTGATTCTAGGAAATATTCTAGGGATAAAAAATATGCAGTATGAGCCAGGAGCATCTTCTGGTACCAGAAAATAAGGAATAAAGCAGACAAAAATCACTGTACAATCATGAGGAATGACAAAGGAATACAGGAACTGAGAATGTCAGAACACTTTGACCCAATACGTAAATAACCCAAAGAAGGAAGAAAATATGCAGGATTCCATAGTAATATGAATAGGTTATTGAATGTATAAACAAATATAATAACATATATAAATCTTTAATACAGGAGAGTTCCAAGTAATTTAGGTAGCTACTGATTCCTTACAGAGGTGGAGCAAACCCCACACCTTTTAAGTGTGGGCTGTGTGCAGCAACCTCCCTCCCAAGAGTACAATATGAAAAGGTGGATGGAGTACACCTTCACAATGGATAAACTTCATGAACATTCCCTCAGCCAGGTGGTCAAGATCAGCAGGAGAAGTGGTGATATACTGATAATATGTACCCTTGATAGGATGTAAGGACACGACACTGTGCCTCTGAGGTCTTCCTCCCCAAAATCCATAACATCAGTCATCATGAGAAAAACAAGACAAACTCCTGCAGAGGAAAATTCTACAAACTATTGATAAGTACTCCTCACAATTATCTCTATGATAAAAAGCTAGGAATATTTCAGAAATTGTTATGGTCAAGATGTGTGTGTGTGTGTGTATATATATATATATATATAATATAAAGATAATGTGATATGGAAACATAGAGGGGATGCTGGAATAGATAAAGGACATAAAAATTAAGGAAATTTGAATGAATTATTGATTTTAGCTAATAATGTATAATACTGGCTTATTTGTTGTAACAGATATGAGCAAAAGGAAAATTAGATACAGGGTATACAACACCCATCTGAACAATCTTTGCCATTTTTCTATAAATTTACAACTATTCTTTAAAAGTGTATTAAATGAGTAAACAATTACTTTTGAAAGATGGTGCTTAGCATGCAATTATTAATATTACTAAACATTTATTTCTCTTACCATCAATGAGTCTTTCATCTAAACACGCAAATCTTTTCAGACAATGTAGTGTCCTAATGACAACCCAGAAGCAGACAATAAATTTTTGAGCAACCAGTAATTTGCACAATTTTAGAGACTCTCACTAATGAAGATGAAAAATATAATGCCATGCACACAAAATTATATTCAAGGCCACAAAGGGATCTCATTTGCACCTGAAGGACACTGAAGCTCTACTTGAGCTTCAAGATACTCACCTCTATGTCAGCTTACGCACTATTTCACAGCCCCATTTAGTGACAAGTTTACCACGTTAGGAAATTTGAATTTCTGAGAACTGAGTATGAATTGCAGGAATTTAGCCTTAGAAACCCAATAGGTTCCACAAAAGAGGAATAAATTGTCAGCAAGTACAACAGGTTAAAATGTAGTGTAGGAACTACAGCAAGAAGCAACACGTTCATCCAAATCAGTCATCTTGCAAAAATCACCCATGTAGGTAATCTGAGGATCATCTGCCAAAATGATATCCTTATGGTTGGTTTGCATCAGAATTCTAAGACCTAAAAATCGCTAGAAGGATAACATTTCCCACAGCTTTCCAGGCTAAATATCATACATTCATATCCTGATTAAGCATCTCTGGGTGTCAAGCAGGGCTTTAGTAAGTGAGGGAATGAAGGCGTGCCCAGCTTCAAGGGCCCACCCCTGACTCCTCACAGGTCTCAACAGGATTGCAGCCCAATGTGATGCGTCACTGGCACTCGCTCTGCTGGGCCTGCAGAGCAGCTGTAGGGGCCACACCAATCAGAACACACAGGTAATTAGCTGCAGCGTGAGCTAAGTACCCAGCATGTTTGAGCAGGTTGACATCCAGAGTTTAAGATGCACCTGTTTATGATTAGCTACGATGGATTCCACACCCCACACCTCATTTCTTGGAGGGAAGGAAGAACTTGTTTGAGCAATGTTCACACCCTCTTCTCTCTTCCATTTCAAACTCGTTCACCTGGTCTGCTTTTAATGTTCTTTCCTCCCATGCCTGCTGCTGATTGCTTTATTAAACTGCCTGGTAAAACTCAGGAAATAACTCTTCTTCCCTCCCATTTGCTGTGCTAGGGAGGGCTTGCCTCCCAGGATAAGTCCTTGTCCAAATCCCACACCTGCCCTGGTCTGTGGGCCCCAGGGTATGGGCTAGGACATTTATTCCCACTGTGACTGTACCAAGTACACATAGATGAGATGGGATTCTGACACCCTGGGGAGATTTCCATGATGCCTGTGTGTGTTCCTACATAGGAGGGGCACTCAGATGTGGCACACCCAAACACATAGAGCCATCTGCATGGACCTGTGAGCACAATGTGAACAAATTTCCATCACTAATAGAACCAAGAGCCAGCAAGGAACAGGATGAGTATTTCATAGTCATCTTAGGTAGTTCAAGTCAGTGAATAATTGCATATTACCACCAAACACTAATAATAGCAAATCAGATTTCTTTCAAATGTACCTGGGGTTCAGCTTTCCATTTGCCTTCAAAAGACAAATGCCTGTTGGTCTTTTTACCATACACTATATACACAGCTTGTGCTCACTTGAGATCCTGGGACTGCTGGGCTGGAAGAGCAGAGCTGTGGCATGAGTCTCACAGACTAAGCACATGGGAGCACCTCAGAGGTTGCTGACATGCTTTCAGGAGTGACAGCTAAAGCTGAGTTGGCAGAGCTAGAGAAGGGGCATGACCACCTTCAAAAATTTCTCCAGAGTTTCAGAAGAAGGCAAAGGTTCTCAGAACTTCTGCATTAAAAACCACCCCTTCCAAAAACTGTCATACATATGTACCATAGAATTTTACACAGCAATTAGAAACAATGATATTGAAGCCTTTGAAGGTAAATGGATGGCTATGGAAGAAATTATGCTGCGTAAAATCAGCTTAACCCAGAGAACCAAGGGTCGAATGTCTCCACTCATTTGTGGAGGTTGGAACTAGACCCTGGCCATTCAGAAAGGTGGTTTTATTATCACATGTTAAATCCAGATAAGGTGTAATGTTATACAGCCTAATACTTTTTTAGAGATATTGTGGGTAGGGGAAGGGAGGGATACGGGTGGGAAATTGAGGGGTGAACTCCTGGGGGTAAATCTAGTATCCAGAAACTATACACATTTTATATTATTTTGTTAAATAATTGTATGGTTGTTCAAAAATAAAAATTAAGAAAAAAAACACCTCTTCAGTTGTGGAGACATAGGCACACTAGCACACTGTTGGTGGAACTATAGACTGGTACAGCCCCTCTGGAAAGCAGTGAGGAGAATCCTCAAAAAACTAGGGATGAGCCCACCATATGATCCTGCTAGTCCTCTCCTGGGTATTTTTCCAGGGGATTTAGAATCAGCACAGTACAGTGACACAGCGAAATCAATGTTCATAGCAACTCAATTTACAATAGTTAAATTATGGAAACAACCCAGATGTCCCTCACTGGACGAATGAATCCAAAAACTGTGGTACATATATACCGTGCAGTTCTACTCAGCAATTAGAAATAATGATATTGCAGCCTTTGAAGGTAAATGGATGGCTATGGAAGAAATGATGCATAACCCAGAGAACCAAGGGTCGAATGCCTTCACTCATCTGTGGAGGCTAGAGCTAGACCCTGGCCATTGAGAAAGGAGATCTATTATCATGATTTAAATTCAGAGAAGTTTTAATGACATACAACCTAAGGCATTTGTAGAGATGTTTTGGGAAGGAGGGAGGGGGAGGGATAAGGGTGGATAATTGGGGGGTTTGGGGGGTAAATCTAACATTCAGAACGTATATATATATATTAGATTTTTGTTAGAAGCATGTTTGATTGTTCAACAAATAAATTTCTGAATAAAATAATAATAATAATAAAATCTACAGGGGGAAAAAAGAAAAACCACCCCTACATATCCACCTAACCTTGAGGAATACCAACCAAGATGGGAAGGGCATGAAGCATCAACTTCACCCAAATCCAGATGATCTTCCTCCAGGCCAAAGTGTTTCTAGCCATGACTGCTAAAGATATTTCTATGATTTTTGCATCCCCATAGAAACCTAGCTAGATCCTATAGGCAGTGCTAGTACCAGGCAATGAGCCACGGCACACCTAGTATACCTTCTCCTTCTCTCAGCCATCATGTCACTTCCGCCAGACAGCCTGCCCTTTTAAGGTCCTCTGCCCCACATTGATTAAATTCCAAGGTATTCAGACAGGAATGTGCCATGGTGGCTGAAGGGCAGCAATACAGGCAAATGAAGGAAAAGATGATAGATCATAAGGATTTTCAGACTCCCTGAAATTAGTTGTGACCTGGTGACAGCAGTGATTCCTAAAATTTCATAGTGTGAAATTTCATAAGGAAATTGCCCAAAGATTCTGATCACCTTGGGTTAGAGTTGAATTCTACCTTCGCAACTCCATTGTAAGTTAGCTTTTTGTAGCTGTGACCAAAATATTCAACAAGAACAATTAGAAAAAAGAAAAGTTTATTTTGGCTTATGGTTTCAGTGGTTCAGTCCATGCTCGGCCAACCTCATAGCTCTGGGTCCTAGGTGTGGCAGAACATCATGGCGGAAGGGAATGGCAGAGGAAATCTTCTCAGATCATGGCAATTAAGAAGCAGAGAGAGGGGAGGGGGCCAAGGACAGATAGAGTCCCCAAGATGTTACCCCCTGTGACCTACTTCCTATAGCCACATCTTACCTGCCTACAGTTTCCACCTAGTAGTCCATTCAAAATATTAATGTATCAAGTGGATTAATCCACTGATGAGGTTACAGGCCTTACAATCCAATCACCTCATAAAAGCCCACCTATGAACCTTGTCTCATTAGAGACCATGTTTTCAACACATGAGCTCTGAGGGTCCATTCCAGATCCAAATCAAAACATTCCATCTATATTCAAATTTAAGTGTCACTGATTAACAGGGCAGGAAACTCTGTCAGCTCTCCTATGTGCCAAGACCCTATGGTATTGGGCCTTCATGTGGAATTTCTGTTCATTTAACAATATGTTCAATTCCACTGTGATCCACCAAGCAGTTCATTTATTCAACAAATATTGAAAGCTTACACAGCCATCAAAACTAAGTTTTGAGACTTAGGTGTTTTTAATCTTAAGTTTCCTGCAGTTATATGATACTTAAACATTGTAATTTTAACATTTGAATGAATATTAAGGGCTTAACATTTCTCAGAAATTAAAATATTTCTATGCATGTTATATCTATTTGAGGAAAAAATGGATCAATTTTAAATTGACTCCTTCAAGGGTTTTGACTCCTGCAAAAAAAAAAAAGCTTACATTTCAAAGGCTTGTTTTTTAAGAATGCTAGGGATATAGAGTACAAACTGACATACAATTAAACCATATTCATTGAAATCTAGTTTTAAGATATTGCCATTCACCAATTTTTTTTCTTTATTCATTTTTTCCACTCTTCAGTTGAACTATAAAAATTTCTATTTTTCTTTAGTAAGGACACGGGAAGGAATCTTATTTCATTATGTAATATTGAATTCCTTAAAAACGGACATTGTCTTTTAAGTATCTAACAAGATAAAGCTAGAGAAGTCTGATGTAGAATGTGGAAAACAACCACAGTCGCAGTCTGTCCTGAGGTGTCTATTAGCTGATGAAAGAGTGCCCCTATTTCCTCGGAGTCAGGGCATACTTTCAGACGTGTATACCTATCAAATTCACCAACTCTTCCTTTGCCAAGGCCAATCTCTGTGTCAATGGAAGGCCTTGTCTTTGGGGAGGGTTTAAATGTGCTGCAGCTGACCTCTAAGTCAGGACCCTCTGAGCTGCCTCGTATGGAGCCTGTCCCTGTGCTGAGTGTGTCAGCTCTGGGCTACTCCGGATAAGTCCCTTTCACCCTCTTTGAAATCAGTTTCAAAAGGCCTTTTCCATTTGGATTATTCCATACATGCTCCCTGGAGAAGTTGAAGAAGGAAATCCAGAAATATAATCTGACCCAAAGTGAACCTATTTCCCATTAAACGAAGAAAGGTAACTTGACAGGGTCATGCTGTGTGGCACAGCAGAAGCGGAAGAACACAGGGCAGAGTGGCTTAAAGCCACTTAAAGCCATGTGCCAGCATGACATACAAATTCTGACCCAAGCTGAGTGCTCAGAAAGCTTCCAGAGGCTGCAGCTGTCCAATAAGTGTTCTGAGATGACAGAATGCTTCGGGTCTGTGCTCTTCAATGGGAAGCACGAGTCACATGTGGCTACTGAGCCCTTGAAAGGTGGTTGGTGTGCCTCTCTAAAGTGCTAGTTTCATTTAACACTAATTAGCCACATGTGACTAGTGGTCACTTTATTGTATAGTGTAGCTCTAGGCTACAGTCTAGGAGGAAGCAGAGAGCCTTTTGAAATACTGAAAATCTCATTTTAAAACTATAAATTGACAAATTGGAGAGATGGACTTAGAATGACCAATGATTCTTTACCTCATAAAATGACTCATCACTGGGTTTCATATGAAGTTGATCATCATTCTATGATCCCTCTCCAAAGAGATAGAAAAATTAAATATTGGAAAACGTATTGATAGAATTGAATGGGTCGTGTATTAGTCTGTTTTTCATTGTTTTAATAAAATCTGAGGCTGGCTACTTTATGTTACAGTTTAGGAGACTGAAAGTCCAAACAGCATGGTACCCCTGGCAAATGGCATCATGGTAGGACAGGAAGAAGCACATAGTGAAACAGAAAGCTGTAGAGAGTGCAGTGGCCAGGCTCATTCTTTTATAACAACCAGCTCTCTTGGGGACACACTGAGATCTAATGAGAACTATACACATCTCTTCTGAGTTGGGGGCACCCACATGACCTAATTACCTTCCTGTAGACCCCATTTTGTACAATTTATCACTCCTCAACATGGCTACTCTGGGAACCACCCCTCCAACACATGAGCCTTTGGAAGACAAATCATAGCAGGTTAGTAGCAGATGCTGTGGGATCTCTATCCCATCATCCTTCTGACATGCAGACCCCAATAGAGGAAGCAAACTCTTACAGCCATTTGCGTAGTTGATGGTTTTTCCTGGGTCTTTTGGACTACTCATATTTGTGTATGTAGGTTCATACATACTTTTAAATTTCTTTTTGCTCTTGATTATTAAAGCCTACTATTATAGAGTAGCTGGTCTCCTTACTGGAATATGAAGAAATACAAAACTATTGTCACAAGTTACTACACTGAGTCAGAACAGGAACTCAATCATTTTTATGAATAAATGAATTTACAGAAGAAATATTAACAGACATAAAAATACATTATAAATTATCTCAAATCATTAACACCAAGCCTAGAAGTAGAACGTGTGAGCAAGTACTCTTTTCTCTGTTTCTTCCCCAACAACTTTCAGAGAGCCAAAGTCAGTTGGGAGTGTGTTTCCTGACCTGTTCAGTTTGGTCCACAGCCTTAGCGTTATTTAAGCATCAGCTTTCCTCTCTGAATAATGATCAGGCTAATGCAAAGTCATATGAACCTGTTCTTTTCCAGTTCCTAAATCAAGACGAGGTTAATATTGGTTCAAAGAAAATACAAGTTAATTTCAACCTTTCTTTAAGCTTCAGACACAACCCAAAAGGAAAAGCACAGATTTTTTAAAATAAAAAATAAAATGAATTTAACAGGGCAGTTACTCCATTTTAGGGTCCTGGGGATGGCAGTGTGGATGGTGGTCAACAAGGAAGACCTAACTAGCAGAGCTAACTAACTAGCAGAGCTGGACAGTGCTCTTGCCTCTAGGACACAGAGCACATTCACCTGGGTATTGTGCCCACTTCACTGAGGCTTCAAAACTCACTTGACAGTGGATTCTCATCAACACTTACTAAGGTAAAAAAATCCAAGGGTAGAAGGTACAAAAATGTGCAGCTTAAAACTGAGTTAAAGAGCCATCTGTGGTGATGCACTCCTTAATCCCAGTAACTTGGGAGGCTGAGACAGAAGGATCATAAGTATGAGGCCAGCCTCAGCAACTTAGTGAGGCCCTAAGCATCTTGGTGAGATCCTTTCTCAGAAGAAAAAAATAAAGACTGGGGATGTGACTCAGTGATTAAGCACATCTGAGTTCAATCTTGGAACCAAAAAAAAAAAAAAAAGTTTGAAATAAGTAACAAAATTCTACCCTAATTCACCTCCTGAGAATACTGTGTGATAAATGGGAAGGGAGAAAGTGGGACTACATCACACACCATGCGTATCTGTAGGGTGACGGACTCAATTATGAAAGCGGGCCATCTGTCTGTGAAGTTGATGACCAGCAAAACTTTCAGTTAGCAGTAATTCCAAGAGAAGTGAGACATGCCGGATGTTCTCAATGGCCGAGGAGCAAAGGTGGAGTGTGAGCATGAGACTCACCTGGCACTGCACAAGTTCCCAAGGAGGCAGCTATGCCTCCTCTCTACCCAGTGTTCACTCTTGTGAAGCTCTTGTCCTCTTACTGGAATATGCCATGTGTCACAACAGAAGAACATGGGACAGAGTGACTTTATTAAGCTGTCCCTAATCTTCTGAGATACCAGAGCCAACCCCTGTCCCTGTTCCTACTTGCCAGCCACCTACACCTGTCCTTTGGCACATGATTCACTGGAGAGGAAGAAGGCAGCTTTGGACATCCTGATTTCCAGCTTCTAGAATGAGCAAATTCTGAACAATGTGACCTCAGATGAGAACTCCCTGGACATGATGAGTAACAAGAAGACATTAAATGATGCAGCATGTCTTTTCTAATTCCACACACTCCAGGAAGGGTTCAGGGGAAATGCAAGCAAATTTAAACATACATTAAAGAAACACTACTTCATTTATGAGAGGCTTATCATGGAAGTTCAAATATTTCTATAATGACATAGATGCACAGAATGTGATATTAATATCTCCACAGGCCAAATTTGCAGAGAAAACACTGCAAGTGTTTGAGTATTGTATTCCTGTAAAGTATATATGTATAT
>PVKS010020682.1:0-20615 GCA_004027875.1 Aplodontia rufa
GCTGATTCCAGGCCTCCCCTTGCCTGTCCTGCTAGTGGGTATTAGCCCCAAAGAATAATTAGGGCAAGGTTCTCACTGGGCTCAGGACATGCAGCGGGAGCATGAGGGCATGGGGAGGGTGCACCTGCTCAGGCTCATCTTCCTCTTTCCTGTGCTTCCTTGGGCTGACCAGAGGAGTGGTTCCATCAAGGTGAGTTCCCGTTTGTCTCTGTTGTCCAGATCTGGCAGTGCAGTAGGCATCAGGGAGATGCCTGTCCCCTGACTCAGGCAATTATTTCTACAACTGCAGGGCAGCTGGTATAGTGGGCTCCTGGGATGTCTTCCAGTTTCACGGCCCTGCCCCATTTTCCCCACCCCCATGAAAAGGCAGCCATCTCCATGACAACTACATGGAGATGACAAAGGCAGGAATGTGAGCCCTGGAGTGGTGGAGAAACTGAAGGGCTACCCTCTGTAACAACAGACTCAGTTACCTAAGTAGGACTGGGGCAGAGCAGAGATTGGGCAAGGCTTGGGGTGTGTCCATGATGAGAGGCAGTAGAGGGCAGAGTGTGTCCCTCTGATGTGGCTCAAATAGAGAGATGTACTTAGGTTCCATTGATGCGGAGGTTTTGAGATGAGGCAGGATTCTCTGCTCCTGCTGGTGAGTGGAGTTTGGGCCAACTACAGATTCCAGCAGTGAAAATATCCCATTTCTAGTTTTTCTGAGAGAGCGCATAGCAGGTTGACCATGCCGCAGCCATGACAGGCTCTGCTTTGACTTGTATTTGGAGTAGGCCTAAGTTCCAGTTTACCAAGAACAAAGAACAACATTTCATACCACCAGATGAACTGACCCTTAGCAACAGTCAATCAGGAGCTGACAAGCCACTACCTAACATTCCAGGAACATACCAAACTATATATGGTAGAAGTCCGAGACAGGGGAAACAATGGCCAATAGAAATATACCAAACCATATATGTTAGAAGATCAACCAATCATGTATCCTGCTATGTTTGAATTTCCCGCTTCACCATGAAACCCTATAAAAATCCCGCTGTACTAGGGCTGGGGGCTCTCTCCCTAGATCTGCTGCGTCAGTGATGGAGGGAGCCCAGGCTCAAGTTCACAATACAACGATCCTTGTATGTTTGCATCAGATTCGGTTCCTTGGTGGTCTTTGGGGACTTGAGATCTGGGCATAACATTGGGGGCTCTTCCAGGATCCCCCATGACCCCCAAAGGACCCCCGAACCGGAAGGTTGAACACCAGGCCGGTGAGCTTTGTTGTCTGTCTTATCTTTTTCTATAATTATTTCTGAACTGTTTTAAGCGTGCCCAGGAAAGCGTTGGGTTGGCAGAGGACCTAAGTGGACACACTGGTGGGTGGCTAACCGAGGGAAGATGTTCCTGACACTCCCAGAGGGGATTGGATTCCCCTAGTGTCTCTAGAAAGACATGGCAGGTCGCTCCCGCAGCATGGCATGAGGCCATCGTCCTACTTTTGGTTTTGCCTCCGGTCAGCAGGAGGACTTGGGTTTGTCGCTCTTTGTCTGTTGCTCTTTCTCTTGTCTGTCTTGTGGCATTTACTTTTATTGGATGGACGAAATGGGATTAATCTCCATAAACATGTTTGTTAGAAGAGACATCTGATGAATTTGTAAAGTCAAAATGTTAAAACATTAACTGCTAAGTAAATTCGAGTAATCTTGACTTAGTTTCTGTAAGGTGGCATTTGGGTTTAATAAGTGTGTTCTTATAAGTTCTATAAGGTAACATACATTTGGGTTTATTAAATGTGCTTTTATAGATTGGAAACTAAAAAGAATTTAACGTTGATTTGATCTGGGTCTTCACTAAAAGAAAGCAAGGTTATTAAGACTTAAAATTGTAACAGGTCTAATTCTATATGTAAAGAGTACAAAAGGTTTCAGCTGTGTATCAATTAAAGTACTATAAATGACATAAACATTTAATTTTATTACATGAAATAATTAGAAGGATTCAAAAAAACTTTATAAGGATTGTTTCTAAATGTAAGTTTAGGAAAAATCATCAGCTGGGAAAAATCAGCAACTGGGAAGATACTGATAGGGCAAAGTCTAATTCTTTAAACTTTCTGAAAACACTGGTATACTTACCAAGGTGATTTCCTGTATCTGTATTACATAGTTTAAAGCAGGCAAGCTAACAAAGCCAAGCAAGCCCAGTGGAGAGGGCAGCACCCACTACCTGTTCTGTGCCAGTCCCCTGGCTTTATGTGAAGTCATCTCTGTGTATCCACATGCCACCCCAAGCCTATGTGAGCCACACCAGCTCAGCTCCTCCATGCTGCCTTTGCAGTCCCATTCTCACACTGCCTTGGCCCTGAACCTCACCCCACTGACCAACTCTGCCCTGCCCTTCAGCTGCAACTAACCTGGTTTGTTCTGCCTCTGCCGCCCTCCTGCCTACTTCCCCATCCACCCACCTGTATGCTGCAGCCTGACCCTGGCAGGAAGGCCCCTCTTCCCGGGCCCAGCAGGCCCTCAGTCAGGCTGGTGGACACCGTGGGGGACACTAAGCCTCAGCCCGTTGACTCCTGGGTCTAGCTTGCATGCCTGGTATGTTCTCTCATCTGGTTGTTTGTCTGTTTTCCCATCCTGTGGGCAGGGCTTCTTGTTAATCTCTGATGGCAGCATGCTCTGCTCTCCCTGTTGCTCCCGGCAAAACCCCAGCCGCCAGCAAGCACAGAAGGCCCAAATGCCCATCTTAGGATAGGCCAGACTGAGGTCTGAGTGGTGATCTTCCCAGGACCCATACCCCCAACCCAGGCACTGTGAGATCAGGGTCCTGAAGAGATGGATCCAGAGCATGGATGGTCCTCCATAGCCTTAAACTCCTCCAGCACAGGGCTCCACCAGGTCCAGCAAAGTCAGGACTGGCCCTGGTGCCCAGTCCCTTGGTATTGACCCCCACCTCCTGATCCATAGCAGCTGCCTTTGTCCACATCTGCATACATGTGGCCAGCAGAGGCAGCTGTTCTATCAGAAGCTTGCACATTGCCCTGCTCTATTCAGCTGACCCTGGCCACTTGTCTATGCTTGTGATCACAGTGTCTGTCTTCTACCTCCCTCCACAGGGCATGGACCCCGACCATTTGTTCTTAGGGATTGGGTCACCAGAAGGGTCATCCTGAGCAGACCCTGTCATGGAGCTTGGAGCCCCCTGGTGGCAGGGCTTGGGTGAGACTCTCTCATAGGAGCCTGGGCCTGACTTCCTGGACACCCCTCCTGTCCCACCCTATCCCTCTTTCCCTCTGCTCTCCCAACCTAACTCCCTAGGCCGAAGTTAGCTGTTTACTGACATGGTGCTGTGTGTGAGCGTGAGTGGGAGAAGGTGCCCAGTGAGGCAGCAGGGGAGGGTATGCTGGTTTTGCTTTGGCAGAATAGGAGAGTGTACCCTGTGTGCCCAGTGCCCCAGAGGAACAGTATGGAACTGGGGCGGAGCTCCTGGGGACAGGCAGCCAAGCAGGGAGGAAAGGGCTTGGGAGAAGAAGTTAGACCATGGAGAGTGTGGGGCCTCACCAGGGCCAAGCCCTACCCTGCTTGGCAGGCAGACTGCAGATGTGGGGCTGCTCCAAGATAGTTGTCCCAGACTGGGGGTAGTGAGATGGAGGTCAGGCTATACTTGTCCCCCACACCACCTCTTGAGACCTGAGGATGAGTGAGATCCCCCATACAATGGAATCCTTCCCTGAGCTGCCTCTAGCTGGGGCCACCGTGGCTATCACATCTGCATCTGCCCAGAATCTCAAGTAACCTCCGGGACTTACCTCTGGCAGCAGCCTCTGGGGGGATGCTGTTCAGTGCCTGCTGTTTGTGACTTAAAAAAAAAAAAAAACAGAAGAAAAATACTGACAAAAAGCATTAAGAACAAAACCAAAATAATACTATTGGTAAACATCTAAAATTTTGTAAGAAAATTTAAAAATTAAAAAAAGCAACTAAGGAACTTTCTGTCTTGTGTCACTAGGCTCTCTTGTCCCAAGCCACTGTCTCCTCCCTCAGCCCTGGGCAGGTGAAGGCTGACCAGTGAGGGTTCTGCTCCTGCCCTTTGGGCATTTCTTCCCACCCATTCACCCTGACTCCTTGCTGATCCCTGTTCTTTATGCTCACAAGAGTGGGCTGGTTTAAGAGTGGTTAGCTGGCCCTGAGCCCAGGAATTGGCACAAGTAGGCTCAGCTAGGACAGGGTTTAGCCTTGTGTCCAGTATAGGAACTGGGCTCCTGCTAGAGTGTCCAGCAATCTGATCACCTGCAGGAGATGGGGCCTAGGGCCAGGATGGGGGCTGGAGCAGCTGTGGATTTAGCTAAACACAAATCAACTCTGGTTCATCACTTGGTAGCTGGGCAACCACCAGAAATGCCCTCGTTGGGCTGAGCCTGCTTTCCTCTTCATTGAACTGTGTCTAAAAAGGGAGGCACTTAACACTCACTGCCACATGTAGGTCCAGAAAGCCAGTTACTTAGCATGACCCTGTATTCACTTGTACCTCGCACCTGCTCAGTCAGAGGTGGCTGTGAAAGCTGGCCAGTTTCTCTGTTCTGGATTTCTGGGCAGGCAGACATTGTTGTAGGACTAATAGGTGCCCCTGACCTGGCCAGAGGACCTGGCAAGCAGGGCTGGCTCTCCCTCCACTGTTGTGGTCAAGGGTCCCCAGGCAGAGCTTGATATGGAAGAAACACCCAGCTGTGAGCCCAGCCAGGGGCATTGGCATTCTATTAGGAAGAACTGGGGGGGCTGGTGCAGTGGCTAACCATTTTGGTGAGCTTGCCTGGAATGCTCAAGGACCTGGGTTCAAACTCCAGCACCATGTACACAAATAAGTGTCATAGAAGCAAAGGATAAATGAAAAAAATAAAATCAATTCTTTCTCATACTCTCCCTCTCTCTTAAAAAGAAAGGGGGGGGTGCGGGAACTTGGCATTACACATGGTGCCTCAAGCTTATAATCCCAGCACCTGCAGGGGATTGAGACAAGAGGATACCAAGTTTAAAGCCAGCCAAAGCCATTTAGGGGGGCCCTGAGCAAGTTTGTGATACCTTGTCTCAAAATGAAAAATCAAAATCTGGGTCTGGGATATGGCTCAGTGGTTAAGTGCCTTGAATTCAATCCCTGGTACACATCCTACTTCCCTACCCCCTTAAAAAGAGAAATTTCCCATGTTTGGAGTTAAAAACTGAGGGTTCTGGGAAAGAGGCAGCATTGTGGCAGTTAAGAACAGTAATTAAGTTAAGAATTAGTAATTAGGATCAGTGCTGAGCTGTTTGAGCTGCATGCACAAGAACCCATTATCAAAAAGCATCACCCCATACACAACTAAGTGTGTTGGAGAAAAAAAGTCCAGATAAAATAATACACTTGATTCATTCTTTCTTCCTCCCTTTCACTCTCTCTTTTTACAAAAAATTAACAACAACGAAAAAAACTCAGTTATCTTGTACCTAAATATTATCTTTAATTTCTCTGTTTCTTTTAAACTTAATGTTAGTATATAAGATTGTTTTAACTGGTCATTTAGTAAACCAGTTATGAGTCATTCTTAAAACAAAGTGAAAGTTTAGGAGTCATAAATGTGCTATGAGTCCTTAGTTGCAGTAGTTAATGAGGCATTACTGCCATCTGATGAAGGAAAGCCTCGAGGACTCTCAAGTACAAGGCACAGTAGTTTCCATATATTTCTGACTTCTACATCCCTTCTGGGATCTAATGGGTGTGTTAATGCTGAGAACCATGTAGAAACTTTTGGAATTCCATTTCCTGTCAGTGACATCACCAAAGATACCATTTACCCCAATGTGTGTGTGGATGTGTGTGTGTGTGTGGGGGGAATGGGTGTGTGCTGGGGTAGAACACAGGCCCTTATGTATATATCACACAACTGCTCTCTACCATTGAGCTATATTCCCAATCCTCTGAATTCAGCTTTATCAGCAGTATTTCATATGTGAACCTGTTAGCAGTTTAGAGTTATCCAGAACGTGGCAATCTGGAACTACAACACAGAGAGGTCACTGTGGGCAAGTCCCAGGCCTCACAGGCATTTAGTATGCTTTGCATTTGAGGACACACAGCAGTGGTGTTAGCAGAAATCCATCTATCTTGCCCTTTGGAGGATCAGGCTTGGCAGGGGAGCCCAAAGCAGGGTAGGTGATCAAGGCTGCACTGGCCTGCCTGGGCCTTTGTAGACAGCCTTCTCCAGGCCATCCATCGCATTTGTGTACTCCAGGTATGAGCTGTAGTGTGTGCACTCAAAGCTGCTGCTCCCACGCACGTGTGCCAGGAATTCAGGTGTTCCTGGGATGATGACATTGTCAGCCAGAAGCACTGTCCCCTTCCGCAGCAGGCCACATTCCTACAGGGGACAGACAGACAGAGGGGTAAAGGTCAGGGGTGCCTGGAAAACCCACTCCAAACAAGGTACTCCTCTCCAGGATGAGGCTTCATGCATTGGCCTGTTCCTGGCCCAGGGGAGCAGATCTCTCTGACTCCCTCATTTTCTCCCTAGACCAGCCAGTGTCAGAAAGGGTAGTGCTAGGTACCAGTCCAATCTCTGGAATATCAGCTTTGTGAGATGATGAGATCGTTTTTATCCCCATGGCATGAGGGATCAAATCCAGGGCCTTACATATACTAGGCAAACACACTACCACTGAACCACACCCCCAGCCTTCCTTTCACTCCTATACTACCCTCAACCCTTAGAACAGCATGTGACACACATTGGGTGCTCAATAAATACTTGATGGATCAGAAAGTAGGGGAAATGATGAGACCAGAGCATGTTTCTGAGATAACCAGTGCTAGGAACATAGGTACCTACAAGGAAGAGGTGCCACAGCAAGCTTATACTGCTGATGCAGTCACTTCAGACAAGACCTGGCCTGACCAAGGTGATCCCGAAGAATTGCATGGTCAAATTGATCTTGCCACTGGCAAGCCTGTGCATTGAGGGTCTGATCTGACATCCCCAGGTTCCTGTCTTCACAAATCTCTTTTCTCCACCAGTGCTGGTGCTCTGGGAAGATATTGGCGTTGCTTAGATACTGGGCACTCTGCAGGATGGAGACATTATGGAACACCCTGCCACACATAGTGGCACTCCAGGGTCCACTATCAGAAGAGAAACTCCATAGAATGCTTTGTCTAAGCTGCAAGGTGGATCTGCACACAGCAGAAAAATAAATTTACAAATATTTGTAAATAATAAAAGAAACCTGAAAAGATGTATATCTTGGTGGGAAAGGAGTAGTGCAAAAGGACCTGGACACATCTTGGGGTTGAGTTCAGAAACAGAGGGTTGTCCTTTTTATGTTTTCATCTTCCCACATAATCACAAAAAAAAAAGAAAAAGCAATTTTAAAAATGAAAGCAAAAACAACCAGACTAGGATGTAGCCCATGCCCTGGGTTTGATGGCTGGCACTGCAAAACAAACAACAAAGCCAGCATAGTGGACACGCCGATAATGCCAATCCCAGTGACTTGGAAGGCTAAGGCAGGAGGATTGCAAGTTTGAGGCTAGCCTGGGAAACTTAGCAAGACGCTATCTCAAAAAATAAATAAATAAATAAAAAGGGCAGGGTACATAGCTCAGTGGTAGAGCATTATGGTTAGCATGTGCGAAGATCTAGGTTCAATCCCAGTATTGCCAAAACAACAAGACCTTAGGTATCTCACATCACAAGCAGGAGGGGATAGGACTTAGAAACTGGTACTTCACTATGCACCCCTGCAGGGATGTGCCCTATGTTCAATAGTAGCACAGTGTTCTCAGATGTTTTGGTGGTGTTAGATAGTCATTTTCAGCCTACTGGGGCCTCAGGCCCCCAGAGTTTCAGAGCCAAAGACTCAGGAGTCAGCTTCAGGAGACACAAGTTGACCTTGAGTAAGACAATGACATAAGTGACATTAAAATTTCATGAGTCCATCATGTCATAAAGGAAGAAGTTATGGTCACCTTCGGAGGTTCTAGGGGCCTAATGTCCTCCAGGAAACTGGTCCGGAGGGAAAAGAAGGTAGCACCTGTATCCTTCATCTTGGCAGATACCTTCGACCTTCTGAAAGACCACTTGGGCCACCTGGACACTCTAGTTAAAAGTGCATGAGTGGGGACTGGAGCAGTGGCTCAACATTTGGATCACTTGCTTGGTATGCGTGAGGACCCAGATTCGAACTTCTGCACCACATATACAGCTAAGTGTCAGAAAAAAAAGCCAAAAGGAAAGATAAATAAAATTGATTCTCACACACTCTCTCTCTCTCTTTAAAAAAAAGAAGTACATGGGTGTCTGAGCAGGCCTGTGGTTCTGAGGCCAGAGAGATGGAGAGACAAAGGAGTGCAGAGCCCTACAGGTGAGGTAGGTTTACCCTACGCCTACCATTCTTTTAGCCCTCTTCCCTTCACAGCCTCATTTCTCTTTTCGTAAGTGTGGGCTGTATTTGGCAACTAAAAGAATAAGGTGGACATGACAGGGCGTGACTTCAGAAACTAGGTGTAAGGGGCAGGGGATGCAGTTCAGTGGTAGAGTGCTTGCCTAGCATGCATGAGGATCTGGGTTCAATCCCTGATACAGATTTTCTTTAAAAATGTCCCATGGCTTCCCCTGTGCATTCCCAACCCCCACCACATCTGTCTGTACCTCGGGGTCTCACTCTCTGATCTCTGGGTATAGAGAAAGCCAGTCACCATGCTGTAGAGATGCTTAAATAGCCCTCTGGAGACACCCATATTACAAAGTCTGGTGGCCTCCTCCTCAAAGCAGCCACATGATTTTGAATTGCCTCTTGTCCCTAAGCCCCTTACCTCCTATTCCTCTGCTGGTCACAGAGCCAACCAAGCAGAGGGGATGACTTGCTCTCCATAGTTGGCCCTGTCCCTGCACAAGCCAGGGGGCCAGAGACCCCAGCTGTAGGTCTGCATGCCATTCCTAGTTCATGCCTTCTCTTCTTTTGAGATAATTACCAGCTTTGAACAGCAGCACCAAGAAAACTACTAGTTTCCTGTTACAGAACTGCAATATTTACTACTTTTCTAAAAGCAGGCCCATGTAATTAATCACGCAGAGTAAATACTGCTGAAATCTATTCCCTTTAACACAGGCCTCACTGTACCTATCTCTCCTGCCCAACTGAGGCCCCTCTGGTTAGTCACCTGCTCTCTGCCCTCAATACCCAATTTCTACAATCACACCCCTTTGCCAGGTGTGGGCCTCCTCTGCCCAGATGAGCTCCTGAAAGCTGCCCTCGCCTGGCCTGCAGGTCTCTTTCTGTCATCCCACTGCCGGCTCCCTTAGCAGGTTCTCTGGTCCAAATTCCAGGAGCTTCCCACTCTCTTCAGTTGCAGGGCTCAGCATCTCCAAAATGACTTTGGAGTCTCTTAAATGCGCATCCCAGTGTCACCCCTCTCCATGTCCCACAGGGCCAACAATGATTTCAAATGACTTGGCTCAGCTCACCGGTTCAAAGTCCTCCATGCCCCTGACTCTTCCTGTTGCCAGCATATTCTATGCCCTTTTTACCTACTACGCCTCTGCTAGTGTTGCTCCCTTCCCATCTGTGTCCAGGTCACAATGGCCCTGCTCTGGTATGGCTTGGTAACCAAACCCCTCACACTCAGGGTCCTATTGCACACAGCAGGGTGTCCAATTCCTGTGACACCTGCAGGAGGAGAATATCAGAGGGACAATGTGGGACAAATCCTGCCTGGTGTAACCAGCATGACCATGGGAAGGGCAGTAGAGGGTCATGGAGCTCCTAGTGTCTCCTTATTGGCAATGAGGGAGGGCCAAGCTAGTCTGTTCCCAATGGGAAGCTCTTTAAAAGTTAGTTCTTTAGGGACTGCCCAATGTGCCAAGTCCCAGCTACTCAGGGAGCAAGGATGCACCAATCACTTACCAGGTGGCAGGTGAGGCTGGCTGAGCAGCAGCACTGAGGGTTGGGGGGACCTGGGGGCAGGAGAGGGACCTGGAAGGAGTCAGGGACTACACAATAGGAACTGCAGGAGACATATCTTCAGGACACACTGGCTGTTCCCAGGCCAGTACCAGCAGATACCCAGAGGGAGAGCTACTCTCCCAATTTCCTCAGCCCTGTGCCCTTTTGCCCCCAGCATTCCGGTCCATGGTGCTCACCCTACTACCTGATGGCATCTTGCCCAGAGGCAGGTGGGCCGGCACCCATGTTCCCTACAGGTTTCTTTACCTAATCCCTGGTCCAGCAATGCCTTTCCTCCTATCCCCACACGCCCCAGGGCCTCCATGTCCCTCTGCTTTCCCTGACCATAGGTGGCACCTTGGCTGGAGTTCAATTTCTGTTATAGTTTAGATATGGAATGTCCCCGAAAGGCTCATGTGTTGGGGCTAGAGCGGTGGATCAGCAGTTACATCTCTTTTCTGGCATACAGAAGGACTCAGGTTCTGAGTAAGAAAAACAAGATCCAGATGAGAACTTATTCTTTCTTCCTATATCTCTATCTTTCTCTTAAGAGAAAGAGAGAGAGAGAGAGAGAGAAAGAGAAAGACTTTGTCCCCACTTGGTGGCCATATGAGGAAGTGGTAGAGACTTTAGGAGATGGGGCCTAATTGGAAGAAGTACATAACTGCGGGTATAGCCGTGAACAATATATCTTTTCCAACCCCTTCTCTCTCTCTCTCTCTCTCTCTCTCTCTTTCTTTCTCTTTCCCACTTCACTGGGAGGTCAGCAATTGCTCCCCTATTATGATGTTCTGCCTCCTCCTAGGCCCAGAACTTACATAGTGAGCATGGACTGAAACATCTGAAACTATGAGCCAAAATAAAAACTTTTCTCCTCTGATTTATTGTCTCAGGTATTTTGTCACAAGTGTTGGAAAGCTGACTGATGCAGTGCCCAAGGCCCAAGTCCCCAGGGCCCACCTATGGCCACTGCACTGCCCTCGGCAGGGTTTGGCCAGGGCACATGGCTCTTCAGAGAGGCAGAGGCCAACTAACATGGGTGGTCCCAACAGCCTCTGCCCCAGCAGACAGCACAGGAGCCTGTTCCGGTGAGGCAGGTGTAGCTCACCTCTAGAAGGAGTGTATCTGGCAGGTATCGGTCCTTCCAGTGGTCAAGGAAGACCATGTCCAGCCTGTCCACATCATACTTCTTCTTCAGCTGGGGGATGAGGTCCTGGGATGCCCCGACCAGAACAGTAACCTGGAACAGTGTGTTGTTGCTGTGCCCTGGGAATACTTAGGAACCCCCACACCCTGCCACCCCACCAGACACACACACACTCTCTCTCCCAACACTTTTCTTTGGGGTTCTGCTTGCTCCCTCCTGGGGCAGCCTTGGGAACTTCCTGCTCTGGAGGACCACACAAACCACTGTTCCCAAATTGCTAGGGGTTCCCTTCATGACCCCAGACCTGGAAAGCACCAAGAAGCCCAGTCAAACATGTGCTCAGTTGATTTTGGTTGTGCCGTAAGTCCTCCCCACTTGCCCACCCTGCCCTTTAAAGACTCAGTGTCCACATCTGTGACTTGCATCAGACATGCCATACCTTGTCCTGCAGACCCGCAAAATCTAACATCTGCTGAGTGATGGCAGCGAAGTCAGGGTTGAGCTCCATGGTAAGTAGTCGTGCACCAGATGGCAGCAGGCGGGCCATGCGCACTGCAGAGTAGCCACAGTAAGCCCCCAGCTCCAGCACCAGGGAGGGGCTGTGCTCCCGAATCACAGTATCCACAATCAGGCCTGTGGGGCAGGTGAAGAGGATATGAGTGTGGGTGGCTAGGGAAGAACTTAACCCCTAGTCGTAGGTCCAAACTCTCTCCTCACCAAGCAACAGCTCCTTCTTTCTTCCTTACCCTCCTTAAACACTGCTGGGGGGTCTTTTACATCCTCAAAGTCCCCAGTTCTCTGCACTCTTGCACATACCAGTCCCTTATTCTACCCTCTCCAGCTCCCTTGGGTGGGCTGGACAGTGGCTCTAAAGTCTTGCCCTAAGGGCTCAATTCCAGGGGGTGAAGCAGAAGATAACATACATCTGGTGGCCCTGGGCCACAGTCCCAGCCTGGAGGAGGGGCCTGGAGAACCTGACTGAGTAGCCCTCAGGCAGGTCCCAAGATACTGTGGGACAGAGGTCAAAGGAAGTTACACCACCCTCATACCCAGAGACTGTGGTGGCCTGCATGGAGCCCCTGTTGTGGCCTCCCTGAGCAGTAGGGTAGTGAGGAGTCACCAGGGACTGGTATCCACAGAGACATCTATGGCAGAGGCTTCACAGAGCCTGACTCCCTCCCCATGGTCCTTGGATAGTGATCTTCACTAGCTGGCTCTCTCCTTACAAAGCACATTTTGTGAAATACCCATCTCTCCCAATTGGGACAGCAGTCTAGGTGCAGAGTCTTACAAGGCTCTACAGGTCTCTAACAATCTTTGCCCTAGGTGAGGGAGTAACAGGCTAGGTCTGTGGCTCAGCTTCCTGATGAGTATCTCACTCTACCTGAACTGTGTCCCAAGGCTCTTAACCCATCCACCCTCTTCACAGGACTCTCTTGGAGAGTCTGTCCTGCCCTATCAGGAGTCCCCCTTTCCATGTTTACTAACTACAGGCAAGGTCACCCACCTTTCTTGTCACCCACATGCATGGCCCATTCTTTCTGTATGCAGTAAGTATCAATGGCCTCCAGCACACTCTCAGGGTCCCCAGGCTTTGCATTCTGTTGCACATGGCGGAGGATACGCTGCTCCTTAGTGTCGCCCATGATCAGGTTGTAGATTGGCTGCAGGACAAACTCATTCCAGAAGAGAAGTAAAAATCCCCAGTACCGGTGTTTCAGTAACTGCAGCAGGACTAGCAGCAGGAAGCCCAATGAGATGGCTGCCAACAGCAAAGGCAGAGCTCCCAGCATCTACAGGGTGGGGTGGGGTGAGGCATTAGAGTAAGAGGAAGTCTAGAAAAGAGAAGAAAGTGGAGGGAGGGCAGAGAGGAAGAGGCTGAAATATTCTGAGCTCTTCCTGACTCACCACCCTGTCCTCAGATTAGGGGTGCTACCATTGGCCTTTTGTACTGAGGGAAGGCCAAGTTTCAAAGAAACAGTGCAGCATGACGTTGCCTGACTGGGTCAGTGCCAGGGGAGCCAATCTCCCTACCCGCTTCAGCATCTGTGAGTGGACAGAGAGGACACATGTGTGCCTCTGGTAGTCCTGCATGGAGACCTGCCCAGGCAGAACTCCCTGCCTGGGTAAGCTTTCCCAGTGAAGGAGTTAAGGACAGGCCATCTCAGAATATGCTGAACTGTCATTATTTCAAACTGAACAAAGAAAAACTATGACTGTAGAAAGGGCCACGTGGCCTGTCTTTTCCTACATGCAGAGGGCATAAAGATTTTTTGGGGGTGGTGAATCAGTACCTGCATGGCAGAATAATAGCTTAATCACCAGAGATGGGTAATTTGGGGCTGTGATGAATCTGAACAAGTAAACTGAGAGTAACCCTTATTTTTCACTAGCCCACCTCTCCACCAAATATCTTTAAGTGACATCCCTAAAGTTTACTATCAAAGACACATATCTCTTTGTCCTGTCTTTCCTTACAAATTTATCACTGTCTAGGAACTACAGCAATAGCTCAGTAGCAGAGCACTTGCTTGGAATGCATGGTGAACCAGGTTTGAACCCCAGTAAGTATCAGAGAAGTAAAACACTAGATAAAAAAATAAATAGAACTGTTTCACACTTGGCTGCTGTATGGAAATTCTGAATTTGCCTGTAAAATTTATAAAACTCGTCCAATTTTCTCATATCATGCAGTTTTATATTAATTACATTCCTAGACCCAATCCTCTCATCTAAGGGACAGTACAGGAATCCCCCGGTACCCTATATCAGATAGAGTTGATGGGGTGGAGGAAGAGAGATTCTGCCCTGACTGAGGTAGGGAACTGCTTCAGCACACTGACACGCCAAAACCATACAAAAGTGCTGGGGATATATTTCAGTGGTACAATACTTGCCTATCATGTGTGAGGCCATGAATTTGATCCCTATACCACAATAACAAAAAGAGAGAGAGAGAGAAAAAAAAAGAGAAAATCAACTACATTTAGTTTTTGTCTGGTTTTCTTTACTCTGATACTTCGTTGTGTATGTGGTACCCAGGTCCTCGCACATGCCAAGCAAGTGCAACACAACTGAGCCACCACTCCAGCCCCTATTACTTTCTTTTTTTTTTTTTTTTAAAGAAAGAGGGACAGTGAGAGAGACAGAGAAAGAGAGAAACAACTTTATTTAGTTTTTCACATGGCCTTAGTTGCTCCAAAACTTAGCTGTGTACGTGGTGCTGGGGTTTGAACCCGGGTCCACGTGCTTGCCAGGCAAGCGCCGAAACCTCTAAGCCACCGCTCCAGCCCCCAGCCCCTATTACTTTCTACCTATTATTATTACTAAAACTAGTATTTGTGTGACGAGATAATGGGCCATTTTGCTTACTTCTTCATATTAAACAAACCAGCCAGGGGCAAAGGCATACATACCTGTCATGCCAGCGACTGGGAAGCTGAGAAAGGTGAATCACAAATTCAAAGCCACCCTCACCAACTTAGCAATGCTCTGACTACCTTTCCAAAACCTTATCTCAAAAATAAAATTAAATTAATTAAAAAAAAAAGCAGTGCAATGTGTCACAGTGGTTAAGCATCACTATGTTCAATCCCAGGTGCCAAAAAAAATCCCCTACCAAATAAAACAATCAAAAACAATTGCGGTGATTGAGTAGGAGAGCACTGGCATAACGTGTCAGCTTTGCCTAGCATGTGGGCTAGATCGCCACCACAGCACAGATTACAAGTATTTATGTGTGTGTGTGAGGGGAGGTGTTATCAGGATTGACCCCAAATACATTCATCACCAAGCTACATCATCAGCCTTTTTATTTTTTTAATTTGAGACAAGGTCTTACTAAATTTCCCAGGTTGGCCATGAATTTGCAATCCTGCTGCCTCAGTCTCCCTAGACATATGCCACCTAAACTGGCTCCAGATTATACCTTTAGTTGATCACAAAAGAATGAAAAATATAAAAGAGCACAATGTAATCCCAACTAGTGGGGAGCCTGAGGTAAAACACACTGAATTTGCTCCCACCTCTCCCCACACCAATTCAGAAGAACTTCTACTGAAAGAAGAAAGCTGAAGAACTGTGTCCCCCTTCCTGACAGGTGACAAAGAAGATGGAAACAGAGATTGCCCATTCAGACCTGACACAGGTTACTAAATCTACATACGTATATGACCTCGTTTTTGTTTCTGCAAATAACTACATTTGTGGGGCCAATGGGGAAAAGCAATCCAGCTGTTTCTCATTAGCTTGATCAAACCACATAAGTTCATATGTCCTGTCTCCGTCTTTTGCCTAATTTTCACACAGGTGGAAGGTGAATTCAGTCAGCTGGGATCCAGGCAGGGTCCCTGAGGGAGGCTGCTGGTAACAGAGGTAGGAGGATGACAGGTTCAAGGCCAGCCTCAGCAACTTTGCAAGATGCTGTCTCAAAAATAAACATTAAAAAGGGTTAAGGATACCAGACACAGTGGTGCACACCTGTAATCCCAGGGTTAGGGATACTCGGGAGGCTGAGGCAAGAGGATCACAGGTTCAAAGACAGCCTCAGCAAATTAGTGAGGCCCTAGGCAACTCAGAAAGACCCATTCTCAAAATAAAATGTAAAAAGGGCTGGAATCTTAGCTCAGTGGATAAGTGCCCCAGGACTCAGGCCCTGGTACCAGAAAAAGGGGGGTGGTCTAGGGAAGTAGCTCAGTAACACTGACTCAGTCGCCAACACGCTACACATACACACACACGCACCACATAAAAAAAGAAATAGGTTGACTGATCAATCACAAGGGCATTTTTTGCAGAAACAGAGAAATCTGCCCTAAAAGTTCTATTGATCCTGAATAGCCAAAACAATCCTGAAGAAGAACAAAGTTGGAGGATTTGCACTTTCCTATATAAAACTCACTACAGGACTGGGGAAGCAGTTCAGTGGTAGAACTCTTGCCTAGCATGCACAAGGGCCTGGTTCAATACCCAGTCTTGCAAAAATAAAATAAAACTCACTACAAAGCTAGGTAATTAAAACAGTGTAGTACTGGCGTAAAGACATACATGTATACCAATGGACTAGAACTGAATCCAGAAATAAATCTTAAGTTTATAGTCAGTCAAATGATTATCAACATAGGTGCCAAGAAGAGTCACTGAGAAAGAAGTCTCTTCAACAAAGAGTGCCAGGATAAATGGATATCCATAGGCATAAGAATGAAGTTAGACATCTCAAATCATATACAAGAATTAACAAAGTACAACAACAAAACCCAACATTCAAAATGGATCCAAGGCCGAACTTTAAGAAATAAAAAAACTTCACAAAACTAAGAAGAAAATATAAACAAAAATGACTGTGGATTTGGTAACAGATCCTTAGATGTGACACCAAAAGCACAGGCAACAATCAAAAAGTAAGTTGATTGTCATTAAAATTAAAAACTAATGTGCAGAGCTGGAGTGGTGGCTCAGTGATTATGGCGCTTGCCTGGCATGAGCGAGTATGTGGCTTCAAATCCTAGCACCACCTATACACTGAAGTGTCAGAGCAATGAAGGCCACATGAAAAACTAAATAAAAGTGATTTCCTCTTTCTCTCTCTCACTGTTCCTCTCTCTCTTAACAAACAAACCAACCAACAAACAAATTTTTGTAAAAAGGTCATAATCAAGAGAACAAAGGGACAACCCACAATATAGGAGAAAATGTTTGCAAATCATAATCTGCTAAGAGCTTAATTTCTGAATATATAAAGAACTCCTACAACAGGAAAAGACAAAGGACTAAATTTAAAAATTGTTTTTGGGGGCTGGAGAGGTGGCTCAGTGGTAAAGCGTTTACCTGGCATGTGTGAGGACCCAGGTTCAAACCCTAGCAGAACATGCACAACTCAGTGTCAGGAAAACAAAACAAAACAAAACAAAACAAACAAACAAACAAAAAACCGGATGAAAAGAATAAATAAAAAATTGCTTTCTCTCTCTTAAAAAAATGGAAATTAAAAAAATTTTAAATAGGGTTTGGGGCTGAGTGTGTGGCTTGGTGGTAGAGCAAGCACTTCCCTAGCATGCAGGAGGCCCTAGGTTTCATTCATAACCAGCAACAGAGGAAAGAAAATACAAATAAAAAAGAGGCCAATGAGCACATGAAAAGAGGCTCAGCTTTACAAGTCATTAGGCAAATGAAAATCAAAACCACAACAGAGACACCACTTCACTCCTGAAAATAGCTTTTTTTCTTTCTTAAAGAAAAATAAAAAGGATGTGGAGAAATGGGCCCCTCCATGCACTGTTGGAGTGAATGCTGTTGTAAAACAGTTTTGCTGTTGCTTTGTTGTACTGGGGACTGATGAACCTTCGGCTGCGTTACCACTGAGCTACATCTGCAACCCTTTAAAGCAAACAAATAAAAACATTATTTTGACAACTGGAGTGGTGGCTCAGCAGTTACTGCACTTGCCTGTCATGTGCAACAATGCATGTTTAAACCCCAACACTATGTACACAACAAAGTGTGTGAGCAATGAAAGTCACATGAAAAACTAAAGAAAACTGATTCTCTCTCTCTCTTTCCCTCTCTCTCTTTTAAAAAAAATTTGGAAAACCTAGAAATAATTTCACTCTATTATCAAAGACACAGAAATATGGAAAAAGGAAGTGACAGAACTAAAGTCTTCAGTCAGTCACATCAGAACAACAATGGAAGAATTTAATAATAGACTAAACTCTATAGAAAACAGAACCTCAGCTCTAGAAGAAAGAACTTCCAACAAGGAAGATAGTTTGAGTAAGCTTGAGTGTACGGTAGACAAAAAAGAAAAAAAAATACAGAACATGAGCAGAATTTTCAAAAATGTCTAGGATGAAATGAGAAGAAACAATCTAATGGTAATTGGGATACAGGAAGAAATCAAAACACAAACAAATGGTATAAAGACCATTCTCAATGAAATTGTTAAAGAAAAGTTTTCCCATATCAGAATAGAGTCAGAAATGCTTATCCAGAGGCTGGAGCAGTGGCTCAGCAGTGGCTGGGAAGTTACGGCTCTTGCCTGGAATGCGCCAGTAGGTGAGTTCAAACCCCAGCACTGTGTACACAATGAAGACTCGGAGCAACAAAGGCCACATGAAAAAGTAAATAAAATTGTTTCTCTCCTTCTCTCTCACTGTCCCTCTCTGTTTAAAAGAAAAAGAAAGAAAAAAAAAAAAAAGAAATACTCATCCAGGAAGAGTACAGGATACCCACCAGGCCTAATCAAATGAGAAGTTCAGCGAGACACATCATATTCAAAATGTATAACAAGGAAATCAAGGAAAGAATATTAAAAGTGGCAAGAGAGAAATGCCAAATCACATTCAGAGGCAAACCAATAAGGATCATCTCTGACTTTTCAGCTCAGACTCTAGAAGCCAGAAGATTCCGGGATGAGATCTTTCAATGTCTGAATGATCACAACATGCAGCCAAGAATAAAATACCAGCAAAACTCAGCTTCAAATTTGATGAGGAAATAAGAACATTTCACAAGAATAATCAAACTTGCAGCATTCATGAACAGAAAAATCAGCATTACAAAGATCCCGCAAAGATAAACTCCAGATAAAAGAATTAGCAAATACTCCTCAAAACCCACAAACAGGATATTCAATAAAAGTGCCCACTATCAAAAGACACCGAGGAAGCACAGAACTCACTATAAAATATGATGACTATGAACCACAACCACATAACTATCCTTACACTGAATGTGATTGGTCTCAATGCATCAATCAAAAGACACAGATTAGCAGATTGGATCAAAAAACAAAATCCAACAATATGCTGCTTACAGATTGAGGGTGAAAGGACAGGAAAATATCTACCAGGCATCCAGTCTAAGAAAGCAAACTGGAGTTGCAATAGTTATGACAGACAAAGAAGGCTCAAACATAAATTAATCAGAGAGATAAAGAAGGCCGCTACATCCAACTAAGGGGAATGATACAACAGGAAGGTATAACCATAGTAAATATATATTCTCCAAACTCCAACACACCCAACTATGTCGAAAAATTATGGACATAAAAGCACTTGTGGAGATACCAACGACATTCTTCACGGATATAGAAAATGCAACTCTCAAATTCATGCAGAATAATAGAATACCCAGAATAGCAAAAGCAGTACTAAGCAAGAAAGAGGAAGCAGGAGTGTTGGGGATCCCCCAACATGAGGTCCAGCTGGCTTGTAAAAGAATTGGTGGTAAACAACTCTAAGGGGTCCAGCTGGCTTGTAATTAGTAAATTGCCTGATCGCATGACTAAGCTACTTGGCCACTCATTTGTTACAATTGGATAAATGTGTTTGCACTGTACCCCTATTGGTTGTTGTAATGGATAAATAGAGTAGCGACTAGTCAAGCAGAGAAGCAGTCAGAGAAGAAGAAGCAGTCAGAGAAGCAGCAGTCAGGAGGAAAGCATGGAAGAAGCATAGAGTCAGAGAAGCCGAAGCAGAAGCACAGAAGTATAGAACCAGCGAAGAAGCAGCAGCAGCAGCAGCAGCAGCAGCAGCAGCAGCAGCAGCAGCAGCAGCAGCAGAGACGGCGGAGAGATCAGCAGCGGCAGAAGGTGAGGCAGAAGATGTGGTTCACCGCTGAATGAGAGCCGACCGGTTCCTGCCGGCCGGGACCGGACACAGGAGGTGTCACAATACTTAACCTGAAATTATACTATAGGACTACAGTAACAAAAACAGCATGGTATTGGTATCAAAACAGGCATGAAGACCAATGGAACAGACTAGAAGATACTGGGACAAACCCTCAAATCTTTAACCATCTGATATTTGACAAAGGGGGCAAAAACATAGTGTGGAAGAAAGACAGCCTGTTCAACTAATGGTGCTGGATGAATTGGACAGCCATATGCAGACAACTGAAATTAGATCCATATCTCTCACCCTGCACAAGAATCAAATCAAAATGGATAAAAGAACTGGAAATCAAAACAGTTACTATACAACTGCTAGAAGAAAAAATAGAATCAACACTCCATGACATCGGTGTCAGCACCACCTTCCTTAACAAGACTCCCATAGCACAAGAATTAAAGCCAAGAATAGATGAATGGGATGCCATTAAACCAAAAAGCTTCTGCACAGCTAAAGAATTAGTCAAGAGTGTCAAGAGAGAACCTACAGAACGGGTGAAAATCTTTGCCTGCTACACCTCCAACAGAGGGCTAATATCTAGAATACACAAAGAATTCAAAAAACTGAACACCAAGAACACAAATAATCCAATAAATAAATTGGCTAGGGAACTAAATAGAAACTTCTCAATGGAGGAAGTTCAAAAAGCCCATAAATATATGAGAAAATGTTCTACATCACTAGCAATCAGAGAAGTGCAAATCAAAATTTCACTGAGATTCCACCTCACTCCTTTCGAGTGGCATAAAGGAAGAATACGAACAATAACAGATGCTGGAGGGGTTGTGGGAACAAAGGAACACTATCATACTATTGGTGGGACTGCAAGCTTGTACA
>PVKS010020683.1:0-36412 GCA_004027875.1 Aplodontia rufa
GGACAGACAGGACAGCACGGGGTGATGGGATCGGGGAGGATCCTGGAGCTGGGAGCACAGGCCAGGAAGGCAGTGCAGGCAGGAGCCACAAAAAGAGGCAGCTAAAGCTGCTTCTAACCTTTCGTTATTATTGTTTTTATTTTTTTAGATAGGGAGGGACAGTGAGAGAGAGAGAGCGAGAGAGCGAGTCAATTGTATTTAGTTTTTCGTGTGGCTCTCATTGCTCCAATACTTTGTTATGTATGTGACGCTGGGATTGGAACTTGCATCCTCACACATGCCAGGCAAGGCTGTAACTGCTAAGCCACCACTCTAGCTAGCCCCTCGTTTTTTTTTTTTTTTTTTACTAAGAAAAGTATATGTGGGGGGATGCTGGGAGTGATATTGGCCAAATTATATTGTTAGATTGTATGAATGTGAACAAATTCCATCAGTAGGTACAACTATAATGCACCAAGAAAAAAATGTGGAAAAAAGTGCAAGTTAGATTTTTGGAATTTGGGGTCTTGGGGAGAGGTTAGGGGCAAGTTTAGGGGTGGTAAGGAGAGGGTTGCTACATGTGTCAAACTCTGCAATGCCAGAGGAACATCTTTGGAATATCATTTCCCAGACCTGGATTGTCCTTCCCCTGGCTGCTCTCCTCACACAAATGTCCCATCCGGCATGGAAAGGGACAGCCTTCTCCCTGCCTGGCCTGATGCAAGGTTGGAGCATCAGGAGGAGAATGATCACGGGGTGCTTACTTTAAACTCATCAACTCCGTTCCACCTCACATTAAACCTAAGGTGCGATTATAGTCATCTCCGGGACCTCATACACAATCATTCACCCCTAAACCGTGCACTGTCTCACGTATGAGCTTTTGGGGAACACCTCATGTCTAAACTATAACATGGTGCCCCGGGAGGCCACAGAGGGGAACAAGGACTTCAGCCGGGTGGGTGGAGGATATCTTCCAGAGAGCGGCAGGTTCTTCTGAATTTAATTTTTTGTTCCCTGCATTTTGGGAAGTGGGGTCTTTTTTCATCTGAAGAAGAAACATGTGATTTAGATAAAATGGTCCCAAATGGGTAAGTACCTGTGAAAATGCAACCTCTAGACCTGCAGTTCCCAAAGTGAGATGTCTGGAGCAGCAGCAGCCCCGCTGGGCCCAGGTGAGCCAGGCACGTTCTCAGCCCCCTTCCCCAGACCTGCTGAATCGGGTGCCTGGTTGACTGTGAGAACATGGGTGTAGCCAAGTGTCTGCACAGACAGGCGCTCTGCACCTCTGAGGAATGCTCGTGTTCCAGGTGCCAGTCACCAGCCACCGGGGAGGGAGAGCAACTCACCTCCGCTCACCCAGCTGCCAGCTGGGGACCACATATCTTCTCATTCCCACTCCACTGCTCTTTGCAGTATTTTAAGGATCAACGACCCTGGAGAAGGGAGGCTGTGACTTCATTCTCTGCGTCAGAGATGTGATGAAGAGTCTGACATCAGCATCCTGCTTTTCAAACCCATCTTATAATGCTGGGCCTCCCCACGATGGAAAACGAGAAATGTGGCCAAAACGAATTTGGAACGGGAGATGGCTGAGTGGAAACCCCAGGCAGAGCCCATGGGAGCCAGACAGCAATGCACAATGAGGAGCGGAGGAAAAGGTTATAAAAATGTTTAGTCTGTGCTTTATTGAGTTACAACAAATGAGCAACAAGTTAGAAAAACTGGTTTTGATTCAAACTCCCTAGCAGTTTATTTGTGCAGTGTACTTGAAGGAGGTGGGTGGGAGAGGAGCAAAGGGATTGCAAACATAGCTCATATTGCAACATTTACACCAGGTATGTCTCTTGGTTTTCCTTCTTTAAAAGTTAGGATTAACTAAAAAAAAAAAAAAAAAAAGTGCACTCGGGTATCTAAAATTGGCCCAAAACCACACTCGCGCGCACACGCACACACACACGTGCACACACACACAAAATCGATTCATGGTGAGGCTTCAAGCTGAAATCCTGTCAAACCCCACAAAAAGGCAGTTGAGAGGAGGAAAAAAAACAAAGCTGCTCATCTTTGTACCATCTAGAGAGGAAGATCATTTTTGTTTTAATTTTGTAAGTGTAATGGTGATGTTAACAATCATCGGAGCCCTTTCTGCTGGTATTTAAAAAGGTGCTTAGAGGACAGTCACCTGCTACCCAGCCTCCCAGTGCTGCGGAAGAGGCCAAGGGGTTGAGAAGTCAGACCCCCCTCTGGCAGTTCCGAAGGCCTGCGTGTGGCTAAGGTGGCGACCCGCAAAGGCAGCTGGGGGAAGAACTGGAAACGGGTCTGGCGTGGAAGATCTGCAGTCTGTGAGCCCACTCCAGGCTGGGACAGAGGCTCAGTCTCAGTCCTTCCCACCAAGAAATCGTCCAAATTTCCAGCTACCTTTAATTAAGGATAAATTCTCTCTACCTAAAATCCAGTAGATATAATGGCACTAATACTAATACTCCATCCCCCAATTAGTAAAATAAAAATAAAAACGAAAAAAGAGAAAAGGGAAAAGAAACATGGCTAGCCCCCCTTCCTGGAAAAGGCCTTATGAGGGAAGTGCTGGAAAAGGAAGTTGCCCTCAATTAAAAAGGTAGCAAAGTCCCCATGTTGTACAAATAGGTTCCAGTAGAGCAAGAGGTGGGGGCGGGGTGGAGGAGCAAACTATGTACAGGGACCCATGGAAAATGCAGTGTAGGACTTTGGCACTATGAACAATTCCCCCGGCCCTCTGGGAGGGGCGCTGCATGGCCGGGTTTCCCGCGCCCTCCAGGCACAGGTGGGCAAAGGAGTTCCACTTGGAGTTACTGGCAAGGTGGCCCATGGCCCGGAAGTTCTCTTCGTTCTTCAGAGACAGAGCATCCTCTTTCTCAGCACAGAGGTTCTGCCAGACTTCCCTAGAAGGACACACACCAGAGACAAGCAGTTAGAGGCGGGTAGTCATTCACTGCGGTGGAAGGTGGCCCTCCAGCGGGTGGGAGACTCCTTCCAAAGCCACCCCAGGGCTTGGAAGAGGGACAGATGCCATTCAATTTGGAGGACTGTTTTAAGAAAAGAGTGTGTTCTGAGCATAGAGTGACATTCTGGGGATGCCTCTGGAAACTGGATGACAATCTAGGCAAGCGAAGGTGGTGGCATGTGATTCTCTAATCCTAGGGAGGCACCGGTCACAGTGGCTGCTGAAAGGCCCTGGAGTCACACAAACCTGAATTCAGGTCCTGATTTTCCCACTTAGTGACTGTGGGGTTGTACCCATGTGACTTAACCTCTCCAGGACTTAGTTTTTTGTTTCTGTAAAACAGGAACAACAGCACCCACCTGATCATCCCAAGAAGAGTCAGCGAGTTGATACATCGAGCTGTGTTCACAGGAGCGTGCGTGAGGCACACGGCGGCAGAATTTACATGCTGCCCTTAGATGGAGCCTTTTCCAGACACGGTCGGATACATAGTGGTAATAATAAGATGGGCTATATTTTTATTTAGTGTTTATATCAACTCTAAGAAGTATAGATTATTATTCCCATTTAAGGTGAGAAAACTGAATACTGAGAGAATAAATGTTACCCGCGATCTCACGGTAAGCACAGCTGAGATGAAACCCAGGAAATCTCTGCTCTTAACAAACAGTACTCATTCGAGGTCAGTATGGCTTAATTCTTATACTACCTCTACATAATGAAAGTTGTCCACGGACCTTGCTACCAGTTGAATGTGTCCCACCAAAAGCAAACGTTGAAGTCTTAATCCTTTTACTTCAGAGTGTATGTAACTCTGCCTGGAATTACCTTCTCAGGAGCAACTGAGTTCAGATGAGGACATTAGTGTGGACCCACACCCTATAGACTAGAGTCCTCGTGAGAGGGGGAGACGTGGGCCCACAGAGAAAGTATAAGGGAAGGATGTGAGGACCCACGCAGGGGAAAAGGCCTGAGAAGACAGGCAGAGATCAGGATGGTGTGTACACCAGTCGAGGAAGGCCAGTGCCACCAGCAGCCAGGAGAGGCCTGGACCACACACCCCGGGCCCCTTTGTCCTCAGGAGGAGAGAGCCTTCCCATCTCCAGAAATGTGAGAGAATGCATTGCTGATGTTTAAGCCGCCCAAATTGTGGTACTTTCTGGAAATCCTAGGAAACGAAGACGGATCTCCATTTTTACATTTGTTGGCCCCCAGGATCCAGAGAGGCTCAGGGCTGTGAGGCATGTGGCCAGCCTTCCATGGCAGGCTAGCCATGTGTCAGATCTGTGGATCCCTAAAGCCACTGGCTTCTCCTTTGCCTCCCACCTGGATGAGGCAGCCATGACAGGTGATTTTTGTAGAGGGTACCAAGAGCAAGAAGCGCAGACTTAGCCAAACACAGCTGTGAGTCACCCATGATGTCCTTCATTCCTGAATGTTGAACACACCCACGTTCCCACAACACCCCGGAGTAAGGCTCCACTGCTGGCATTAAGAAACCCACTTGTGGGGCTGGAGCGGTGGCTCAGCGGTTTCGGCGCTTGCCTGGCAAGCACAAGGACCCGGGTTCAAACCCCAGCACCACGTATGCAACTAAGTGTTGGAGCAACTAAGGCCATGTGAAAAACTAAATAAAGTTGTTTCTCTCTTTCTCTGTCTCTTTCACTGTCCTTCTTTCTTAAAAAAAAAAAAAAAGAAACCCACTTGTACAAGAAGAGTCTGAATGGAATCAGATTTCAGGGGTGTCCTTGGGATCTGGTATGACCTGCAAGGAATCCAGCCAAAGTCACACATCATAGGAGCTCCAGGGATCCTTAGTGGTGACGTTGCCACATTGCTCATTGCACAAGTGGAGTGGAAGTTGGGGGAGCAAAAGTGATTTCCCTGGGCCACAGGACTGCTTAGCAGCACAGCCAGAGACAAGACCGCGAGGCTGTGAGAGCAGTGACTGTAGCTAATGCTTCTCCCACCACAAGCCAGGCCCAGTGCTCTGTGATAATTCAGATCATCTCCTCTTCCTCCTTCCAGTGACTTGCAGGAAGGTGACTTTGGCCCACTCTGGAGCAAAGAAACTGAGGTTTGGAGAGATTCAATGCCATGCTTCACATGGGGAGGGGAGAAGTGACTCCACCCCCTGTCCAGCTGGAGAGCCGCCTGGCTCTTAGTCGCACCTCTCCAGACAGGTTGCAGGTCCAGGTCATGCAGTCTCTGTGCATGGAGCCACCTGGCCAAGGGAAGAGCACATCTAGGGCACCTAGTGAGGAACCATATGCCTTGCTGATGATCTGGGCAGAGTCATGTGTACCCTCTGGGTGGGCACAGTGGACCAAACCAGCCTCTTCCTGTGCTCTAAGGAACAGGGTTTTCCCAGCATAAGAGGTCCTTCGCTCCCTTCGGCAGGGAGACTGCCACAGGTGGGATGGCTGCTCGAACAGGTCCTCAGAACCCAGGAAACAAGGCCCATGTGGGGAGATCAGGTAGCTACTATTCCTTCTTCTCCTGGTCCGGCTGAAGAATGCCAGGTTGGTACAGGACTATGGTGTGGAGTGGAAAGAGCTGTGGAGTTAAGGAAGCTGGGATCCAGGATCTGCTTCTTCCCAGCTGGGTTCTAAGGTCTGTTCCTTAACCTCCCTGAGCCTCACTTCCACTGTACAGAGATGATGGGGAGGTTACACACAAGGCTTGCAAAGCATAGATGACAGGGGCTCCAGTAATAGCGCTTTATGTTTCTAGAGGAAGCCTAGGTGTAAAATTGGTGCTTTTTGTGTAGGTGAACTTACCTGTTTATGCATGTGAGCATACACATTTTGTCTCACACATGACAGGAAACTCTGTCCCTTTAAGTGCTGGCCAGAACTCTCACTTTTTAGGTAAAACTCAATATAAAATTGACTCTCCATCCAGCAAGGTGTTTTCATGATTCCTTGTATAATTTCTCATGGATGAACACACATATAATCCTCCAGTTATGTATATTATTTAAAAAAGATGCTAGCTGGGGGCAGTGGCACACCCTTGTAATCCCAGACCCTTCAGAGGCTGAAGCAGGAGGATCGCAAGTGGGAGGCCAGACTCAGCAATTTAGCAAGACCCTGTCTCAAAAACAGAAAGGGCTGCAGATGTAGCTCAGCGGTAGAGCGCCTGCCTCCCATGGGCCAGGCCCTGGGCTCGATCCCCAGCACCTAAGGGGAGAAAATGCAGAACAGGGCCTTTCAAACAAAAGAACTGGTTGCGGGGTGAAAGGGTGCAGGAAAAGGGAGACAAAGCTTTACTTATTTTGCTTCTGCAGAGATTCCCAGTCACATCCTTAGGATCACTTGGAATCACTTCTCCTTTTCCCAGGTGTGTGGCAGTGGACAGGACTTGGGCTGCAGGAGCTGGCAGCTCTCTCAGGGGGAGGCTGGGAAGACGCTTGGGACAGGGGGCATGACCATCCCCACTCTGGGGGCATCTGCTCATGGCCCAAGCCCAGTGGACTGAAGTAAAGCAGAGCCCAGTGACAGGGACAGCGCCTAGGTCCGCATCTCTCACAGCCCCACTTGTTCACATTGGAGAAAGCAGCACAGACAAAATGAGCTCTGAGCCCTGGGTTCCTGCATGAGC
Source organism: Aplodontia rufa (assembly GCA_004027875.1). Classification (NCBI taxonomy): domain Eukaryota; kingdom Metazoa; phylum Chordata; class Mammalia; order Rodentia; family Aplodontiidae; genus Aplodontia; species Aplodontia rufa. The sequence goes on from PVKS010020683.1 coordinate 6,569, forward strand.
AGAAAACCTTCTTCCCTGAATGAGTTTCAGTCTCAGAATGAATGAGTTCAGACTTCTGAACAGATGCCCTGGCACAGCTGGTCGAGGCCACTGCTCCCCACTTGGGATGACATTTTGTGTCACTGTGCTTATTCCCTTCACCGCCTTCACCAGCTGCCTTGGAAAAAGCCCAGTCCTCTAGCCCTGGGCCCCCAGGATCCAGCTCTGGCTCTGCTGGGGACACTCCCCTGGGTCAGCTCCACCATCGTGGACTCACTGCCAAGTTCCCGCTAGCTCCTGCACGTTGTCACAGGTGTGGTCCTCCCCCAAGGACAAAGCAGACCCCCCTGCAGGACACTTCCTCGCGAAGGCCTTTCTCCTGCAGGCTGTCAGATCTGCCAGGCATCCCTGAGCGGGGGTGGGGTGGGGGGGCTGGTGGCTTCTCAGACCCCTGTCACCTGCTGACTTCAGATCCCCTGGGTGATTATACGTGGACGTGAGGCTGTGATGATGGGGACAGTTGCTCACTATGTTCACTGCTGGCTCTTGCTGCCCCCTCCTGCAGTGCCTGGTCCACACAGGATTCTCAGTAAATTTTAATCGGTGAACGTGGGAAGCAAGCCTGGAGCTGTCGCACGGGTTGAGGACAAAGTCCCCATCTCAGTGCTTTGTTGTACTGTTAAAGAACATCTCCGTGCTCTGCCAATGTGTCTCTTGCTCCCATGTCCCCTGGGCTGCTCCAGGAATCTCATCACAGTCACTCAGATTCACCCTGATGGGTCACCTCACCCTACAGCATCAAATCTCAGCTTGGGAGGAAGCTGGGAGGCCATGGGGCCCATTTCCATGTGGCTCCCAATGGGATATTCTTGCCAGAGATGTCCAGCGCCCCCTTCCCTTGCACTTCCCAGGACAGGGCACTCCTGACTCCCACACCTACCTTGGGGATAATCTGGTATGTTCAAAGTACTAATTCTTTAGCAAAACCTTCCTAGTACCTTACACATTGGGGAAAAATGACAAAAATTTGATTTTTTTTCCAGGTGACAGCTTTCAGTTTCTGATTCTATTTAATTTTCCTTAAGAGGGCTTCCCCGAGAGCCCTGGGGACTTGGGAGAGAGTGGCAATACATTCCATGAGAGAGGAAAGCAAACACTGACAGGCGGAGACGGTGACTGTCCGTTCTTTTTGATAACCACCCCGCTCCTTTCTTAGTGCTGACTGATGACTGGCGACGTCACCAGGCTGAAGTCAGAGGCCTCTTGCTCTCTGCAGCTGCTGCATTTTCCATTTGCTGCTTGTCTTATTCCCAAGGAGGGGCTCAGCAGTTGTCTGAGGGACGAAAGGCACGACTGCCTTCCCAGGTCATTCTGCCCTGTCTCCATGTGTCAGGCACCATTTCCTCCCAAGATCCTGCCCCCTTCTCCATCCTGCTTCCTCTGAACAAAGCCGCTGACACCCTGGGGACAGTGGTGACATGCTGGGGTCCTCACCCTGAGGGAACAGCGGCCGGGCTTCGGCATCCCTTGAAACATTAGTGAAATGTAGAATGCTTTTACTAGAAGGACAGGGAAGGGCAGACACACATGTTGCCCCCATTTGAAAGTTACGTCCCTTAGACACAAAGGATAAGCATCTTAGGGCTGCATGGCTATGCAGGGCTGGACTCTGTTCCACCCACAAGGGCCAAAAGCACGTTCTATGTATCGAGCCAGAAATCCTGACCCTGATGTGCAGCGTTTTTATCCCTCCCCCAGGGAGTCTCCCGTGGCCACCTGGGGAGGCATAGCACAGTCCGTTGCTTGTTTACTGAGAGCCTGTTACCCTCTGACCATTCATGCCTCTGTCATCTGGCTTCTACTTCGGCTGGGGAGAATCCTGTTTGCAGTTTAACTGAAGCTCCTCCGGAGGTTACTTTCTCCCTGGTTTCTTTCCTTCTTTGGCTACAGTGAGTTATAAATGGTATGTAAAAACCCTGCGTGTTACTGAGGTCACAATCATGGTGAGTGTGGACACCTGTATACACATGTTATTACAATCCAGAAGTAAACATACCTGCATCTTCAAAAGTTTCCTAGTGTCTCTTCTTTTTTGGTGGTGTAACGGTTAATATGAATCTTCAACTTGATTGGATTAAGAGATGTCTGAGATTAAGAGAATTCTCGATATTTCTAGGAATGACTGGCATGTGGGACTGCAAACAGAGGGGGAGACCCATCTTTTTTATTTTATTTTTTAAAAGGGAGAGAGAGACAGTGAGAGAGGGGGAGAAAGAGAGAATCAGTTTTATTTGGTTTTTCACGTGGCCTTCATTGCTCCGACACCTCATTGTGTACGTGGTGCTGGGGTTCGAACCCACGTCCCTATGCAAGTGAGGCAAACATAGAAACCGCTGAGCCATCACTCCAGCCCCGGGAGACCCATCCTAAATGTGGCCAGCACAGTCCAGTAGGTTGGGGGCCTGGATGAACAAAAAGGTGAAGCACAAGAGAGCAGGAGCAGACATAGCGATTCTTGAGCAGTGCTTGGATTGCTGTTTTGATGGCCTGAGGGCCTCAGATTCAGCTTCTTCCCTCTTCCAAAGCAGACTCTGATCAGCAACACTCCAGGGGGTTTCCAGGCCTTCTGTCCTGACTGGGTTGCATCACTGAGCCCTCCTGTACTGAGGCTCTGGCTTCTTAGACTGAGCAGCTACTGCGGTCTGCAGGTGGTGGTTGTGGGACTATCCTGCTGCTGGTTGCGTGAGCCAATCTAACAAATCCACTTTTTATACTCATAGCTGCTTACATATCCTGTTGCTTCTGTTCCTCTAGAGAACCCTGACTAACACAGGTGGCAAGAACAGTTAATGGTTACGCGATTAACATGGTTTGAACTGCGTGCTACCTGATAGCTGCAGGCACTGTGCTTAAGCAGGGGACCTCTGCAACCCGCTCACCTTGCCTAATTGCAACTTTATGCCCAGGGGATCACTCCCCGTATTCCCTGGCCTCAAACCCTGGTAAACATTTCTATACCTCTCCGTAATATTTCTGAGTCAAACTTTCAATAAAAGAAATGATAAGAATTGAGACAGGGAAATTATGCTGGCAACTTCCCAGGAGATGAGAAAACTCTACCATATCAAATTGCCCTCTGGGTCTGCTGTGGCACAGTCAGCCAAAGATCTCTTTTCCTGCAGCGGGGTAGGGAGCTTCTGGGCTGGAGAACCTGCTGAGACTTACAGACTCTCCCAGGCTGATTGGGAAAAGTGTCAATGATGGTAGGCATCAGAGGGGTTGTACAGCAGAGTTCAACAGAATTGAGTCAAAGGAATTGTATCTTAGACCCATTAGGCAGACTCCCGAAGTGGGTTTGGATTTGAATTCCAGCTTCACCACTTTCTATCTTGATGACTATTATGGTTTAGATGTAAGTGTCCCCCAAAAGCTCATGTGGGAGACAATGCAAGAACGTTTCGAGGAGAAATGATTGGGTTATGAGAACCTTAACCTAATTAGTGCATTAATCCCTGACAGGAATTAAGTGGGTGTAGCTTTAGGCAGGTAGGGTGTGGCTGGAGGAAGTGGGGCCCTGGGGGCGTGTCTTTGGGGTATATGCTTTTGTCCTGGTTGAAAGGAGCTCTCTGCTTCCTGGAGCCTTGTTCCGAGCTGCTTTCCCCCACCGCATTCTTCTGCCGTGATGCTCAGTGTCACTCAGGCCCCAAGGAATGGAGTTGGCCTTCCACGGACTGAAACCTGTCAAGCCATTAGCCCCCAAATAAACTTTTCCTCCTTTAATTGTTATTGTCAGCAGTGAAAAAGCTGATGAAACAATGACCTTGGATAAGTTCCCTCTCTGTCTCCTCGTTGGCCATAAATGCAGACACTAATGCTGACTGCAGGGGGGCATGGTGAGGATCAGCTGAGTGAGGACATGTCATGTGCTGGAGTGATACCTGGCCTGGGACGTACTCAGCAAACGCTACCCACTGTTGCTGTTCCAGGTCCCCCACTCACGCCTCTGAGAAGCAGCTGACACCCAAAGGCATGAGTGCACGCAAGTGGGGCCCAAGAGAAAAAGTCAATTTGAAAAGCAGGAAGCCAGTAACCAAGTTCTTCCCATGGACAGCTGGAGCAAGTTCACGTGCAGGAGCTGGTGAGCGGGGTCTGGTCTTCACGACCCCACTGCCGGCTTTCACACCCATCAGAGGACTCAGCGCCCAAAGCAGCTGTGGTCTAAGGAGATGCATTTCTTAAATGCGAAGACTTGGAAGTTGAAATTACTCCTTGACCCCTGGGCTTCAGAATGAGTTGTGCTAGCAGCTGTTAACATAACAGAAACACCATCCATCTCTCCCTGACCTCCGGGGTGACCAGGTACATTGCTAAGGAGCAATATTTTGAAAGGAATTTTTCGAGAAATAATTCTCAATAGTTGGCTTAAAATGTTCTTAAATCTTACTATCAACAGAGGTGCTGTCACTCAGGATTTGCTGTTCTGTTTATAGAACACAGGTGGAGGAGATTTCTTAAGGGGACTAGGATTTTCAGAATGGAAAATGAGCTGTGGTTTTCAATATAAAGTCACCAGCTGCATTAGCTCCTGAGAGAGTCAGCTTTGAAGCTAGACATTGACACCTTCTTTCCAGCTATGAGTGTCCTAGATGGCATTTTCTTCTCTTGAAAGTCTGTGGTTCAGTCTGTCATAGCCAGGTCTCTGGGTGACGAGCTGCAGTGGCTCCCTTGGCCCTTGCTGCTGTACCTTACACTTGACACTGTAGAGACCTCATGAACCAACCTCTGCTACTCTTCGGCAGCTTTCTCCCCGCTCTCAGTGTTTTAGTCATCCTTTTTGCTCTTATGACCCAAATAACTGGCAAGAGCATTTAAAGGAGGAGAAGTTTATTTCGGGGCTCATGATTTCACAGGTATCAGTCCCTAGATGGCCGGCTCCATTGCTCTGGGCTGGAGGGGAGGCAGGACATCATGGTAGAAGAGTGGTGGAGGAAAGCAGTTGGGAATATGGCTCCAAGAAGCAGAGACAGAGACTCCACTCACCAGGGACAAAAATACATCCCCCAGTGACCCATCTCCCCCAGTCATACCCTACCTGTGTACAGTCACCACCCAGTTAATCCCCGTCAAGGGATTAATTCACTGAGTAGGTAAAGGCTCTCATAACCCAATCATTTCACCTCTAAACTTTCTTATGTTGTCTTACACCTGAGCTTTGCAGACACCTAACATCTAAACACTCAGCTTTCTTAAAATTGAACAGAATTAGGTTTCACTTTGGATTAGGATTTGGTTTAAGAGAATGTTGTGCTCTGATCTTCTCTGCAGACCACTAAAATTTTCTCAGTAGAAGCAATAAGGTGGTTTTGCTTCCTTATCATCCAGGTGTTCACTGAAGTGGTGCTTTCAATTTCCTTCAAGAACTTTTCCATTGAATTCACAACTTGGTGGTCTGGGGCAAGAGGGCTGGCTTTCAGTTCCTCCTGGCTTTCCACGCGTCTTCCAGACTGAGATTCATCATTTCTAGCTTTTGATTGAAAGTGAGCGACATGTGACTCCTCCTTTCATTCAAACCCTTCCAGCCCTTTGCGGAGTTATTAATGGCCCTAATTTCAAGTGTCTCAGGGTGGCGGGAGGCCTGAGGACAGGGAGAAGGATGGGCAGCAGGTGGTTGGTGGGGCAGTCAGAACACACATTTGTAGATTAAGTTTGCTGCTCCATGGCGCATGCCACAGTTACAATAATATCATAAAGGATCACTGATCATAGGTCATCGTGACAAATATAATAATGAAAATGTTTGAAAGATCGAAAGAATCACCAAAAATGTAACAAAGACATGAAGTAACACGTGCTATTGGAAAAGTGGCGATTGTAGACTTGTTCGAGGCAGGATGGCCACGCGCCTTCAGTTCATAAAAAATGCAGTGTTCAAGAAGCACAGGAAATCTAACAGGTATGCCTGCATGCAAACCCACCCACGCTCTCCTGTAACCCTACCTTGAGAACTTGGCAAGCCACACCCACAGTGGCCACCCTTCATTCCCCCCTGTTCAAGTGCCTTCTGGTCCTAGAACCTTTGAGTGTGTTATTTCCTTGGCCTAGAATGCTCTTCCCCTCCCTACTTCTCGGCCAAATCCCACATGTTGGCTTAACCCTTCAGATTTCAATGCACCTCCTCAGAGACACCTTCTCCAACCTTCAAATCAGGTCAGACTCCCTCATTCTATATGCTAACAGCACCAACTGCCTTTCCTTTAAAAAAAAAGATCCAGCATGGTGACCTTCCTTTTTGTTCCTTCACTTGGCATTTGCCATGGACTTCACAAGGGCAGAGGCATGCTGGGTACCATCTCCCGTCAGAGCCTGGACTCTGGAGGCATTCCACAAATACTTGAAGGGTGAGTGAATCAAGTCACTTATTAGGAATGTCTCTGGGCTGGTTACGTTACCTCCTTGGGGCCCACATCCTTCTCTGGAAAATGAGGAGGCTGCATTTTATGGTTGCTAGGTTGCTATAAGCTGCCCAGAGCACAGTGAGAATTCTTAGGGTGAGAAGCTCTAGAGTTAGCTGAAAGTGGTAACATTAGGAGTAAGGGAAGCGAGGCTAGCGGGCAGTCCCTAAGAAGCACGGTCTAGTAAATACCCCGTGACAGATTCTCCAACAACCCTTCCCTCGAGCTGCTCACACGCGTGGAAACCTATCGCCAACTCCTCTCTACCCACTGATCTCCATGGGGGAGAACGAGTGATGGAAAAATGGGGAAATGCCAGATAATGGAAAACCAGCGACCTTTGTCAATTCTCAGGTGGTTTCAATACACTATTGCTGTTTTGAATATGGCTTGTCCCCTCCAAAACTCATGTTGTAGTTTGACCTCCACTGTGACGAACAGAGAGGGTGGAAACCTGATCCAACTATTATGCTTAGATGTGGGGCCTTGGGAGGTAATTAAAATTAGTTAAGGCCATCAGGGTAGAGCTTCCATGATTGAGCACTGGTGGCTTTATAAGAGGAACAGAGATGAGAAGAGAGGGACTCACACTCCCTGTCTCTGCCATATGATGCCCTGCATGCCTTGGGATTGCCAGCAAGAAGGCCATCACCAGAGGTGGTCCCTCACCTTGGATCTCCAGAACTGTAAGCCCAAATAAACTTTTTAAAAAAAAAATCCACCCAGTCAGTAGTATTGTGTTATTAGCAAGAGAAAAAAAGACTAAGATAACCATTATAATGCATCTGCTCTGAATCCGCACTGGGGAGTCACGGATTAACGAGACAGAGTCCCTGTCTTCAAGGTCAGGTGGGAGAGAGAGACTGGGAAAAGATGATTGGAATATTTTCTTTCTTTCTCATATTCATTCATTCATTCATGTGTCTGTATTTGGACAGCTAATCTGAATAGAATGTGGGGGATCTTAAATTGTAGCCCAGATGCAACACTTAGCAGCTTTACATATTTTAAGCAAGCTGAACCATGGAGACTATGTTTTTTTGACATTTCACAAACTTTATGTCTTCCATGAAGTCATCCTTAATCATCAAGAGCCATCCTTAATCATCAACTTTTGTCAGAAAGGCAGTGAAGGTAGTGGCTGGAGATTTGCAGTCAAATTTAGACACTGGCTGAGTGAACTCTGGCAAGAACTTCAGGTGCCTGAGCCTTGGATGCCTTTGTTTAAAATAAATGAGAAGGCTTGCCTATGCCACTCTCTTCCACGGAGCTCTCCAATTTCTGGGTGCACCGCTCTCATTAAACAGCCTGGATGGGCTTACAGTGCTTTTGTGTACATTGCTGACGCTCTGAGATGGATCTAGGCAGGGACTGTGGCCTGGTCCAACCTGGTCAATCTATGCAGACCAGCACAGCACCTGGACCAAGAGGGCGCTCCAGAGTTCTTGCTAGCTGAAGCCCCTTCCCCCTCTGTCCTGCACATCACATGGCATCTTTTATAAAGTCAAAACTATGAATTGTTTTCAGAATTACTATGTGTATAAGTGCACTCAATTGTAATTTTCTAAATGCATGTGTTTAAGTAGGGATTTCAAGAGATCTATATGATCAGTTCATAAAGCATGCAAAGTAGTTTGGGGTGATCTCCCCCTCTTAGTTGAAAGGCTTCGTCAAGGGGTGCCTCTGGTTAGGAGAGCTTTCAGGCACCACTGCAGCGCAGACGGCAGCCCCTCTCTCCACGCGATGGACCCCCGGCACATCAGGAAGAGTGCAGCGCACCCGCTGTTCCCAGGGGTGAACAGAGCTCAGAGTCCAGCAGGGCAGTGCTTCCGGCTCCCACTTGTGGCATTTATCACAAACATAAAATGGGGTTCCTCGATGTTCCCAGATCTGGAGTCACACAGTCAGTTCCTGCAACTCTGAACTGTCTGATGTTAATTCCAAAGTCAACTTCGGAAGGCCTAGGTATTCCCCTGCCTCTGGGCAGAAGGTGAACAACTTTCAGTTGGAGAATTTCTGTCCATCAGAAATAGATGTAGAGGAGTTGAAGCGGTGGCTCAACGGTTACAGCACTTGCCTGGCATGTTCGAGCTCCCAGATTTGAACCTCAGCACCATGTACACAACGAAGTGTCAGAGCAACAAAGGCCACACGAAAAACCAAATAAAATGATTCTCTCTTTGAAAAACAGAAATAGATGTAGAGATGGCAGTAGGAGGAGTGAGGTCTCTGGGGTCCAGCTGAGATGCTGGGGAATGTGGCTAAGTCCCTTGGCTTCTGGTCTCAGTTTCCAGGTTTACAAACACACAGAGCATTTCCTCTCTAGGAGAATTAGGTCAGACCAGGTATGGCCAGAGCACCGACCTCCGCATCCTTCCCTGACTTCTTAAAGGTTCTTAATGGTTTTGACATCCCCTCCTGCTTCTGTTTCCTCTGGGCCTCAGGGGATCAGGGACATCCACAGCCCACCTAGCTGAGCATGCTCAACTGGTAGTGCTGGATAGCTTGGGAGACTGGATGAGGACTGGTGGCCTCCAGAGCCTCTGGGGAGCTGCTGTGTCCCATGGAGAGCAAGAGGACCTGTCTGAGTTCACGGGGACTCTGTGCATCCTTATATTCAAATTCAGTAAAAACAGCTGGCTCAGAACAGCTTTTTTGGCTGTTATGGAAAATGCTTGGGTTTGTTTTTTATTCACTTCTTATCATTTATGGAACCCAACTCTAATTTCTGGCCATGCCAAGCCTCTATTTTTTTAAATTTTATTTTGGTACTGTGATTGAATTCAGAGGGGCTTTACCACTGAGCCACATCCCCAGTCTTATTTTGAGGCAGGGTCTTGCAAAGTTGTTTAAGACTTCACTAAGTTGCTGAGGGTGGCTTTGAACTTGTGATCCTCCTGCCTCAGCCTCCTGGGCCGCTGAGATTGCAGGCATGTGCCACCACTACGGGTTCTGGCCAAGCACCATTCCTGCTTGTCTCTGGACCTCATCCCATGCTTTCCACTTGAACAACTCTTTTCCTTGTTCACTTGAGTAACTCCTTCAGATGAGCTGGACACAAAGCCAGACATCTCTTCCTCCAGGAAGTCCCTTGTGGTACCAACCTGGGTTTCCCTCTGTTAGCTCCAATCATGCACACCCCACGGGTCAGTAAAGGAAAGTTTATTCTCTTCCCTTGTTGGCCCACCTGAGCTCCATGCATATGGGGACTGTGTCACTGGTCTCCATCACATTGTCTCTGGTGCCCAGCACAGCAGCTGGCACACTGAAAGGCTCTGAATGTCCTGCTGAACGGTACTGAACCCTATCATCTACTCCAGGGTGGGAGGAAAAAGCAATGGTATAGATCAGAAGATCAAGGAGAGAAGACTGCATTGGGAAGACCAGAAAAAAAAAATCCTCCTTCCTACAAGGGAGATATGGGCTGGGCTGGGAGGGTTTTCCAAGAGAGCAGGGAAAAGGCAGAGATGGACAGAAAGCAGGGCTGGGAGATGGAGGTGGGTGGTGGTTGGTGTTGCTGGTGACCTCAAAACTCTCCTGGCCCCTCTGCCATCACCAGCCCCCTCCCTCCTGCCATGCCCTCACCCAGACCCACAGGCAGCTTGCTGGGGTGGGCTCTGTTCATGGCAAGGTTTCCAGAGGAGTTCACTTACTTGCCCGGTTCCTCGTTTTATTACTAAGCCAATGAATTCATGAGTGACACGTGACTCATAGGTGTCCTAGTTCACTGACACAGAGGTACGGTACCTTCCAGGCCTCCCTTAGGACCTTAAAAATCATTTTGGAGGTTCTGACCTTTATATATAACTTGGGAGGGTCCCTTCTGTGGCCTTTTAAGTGCCTCTGCAGAAGCCCACTTGGGCAAAATGTGCATCTCCTCCCTACCCCGCTGTTCCAAGCTTTCAGCAATGGACCCCCCAACTCTTCTCCACTCACCCCCAAGCCAGAGGCTGTGCCTGGGCCTTGGTTTGCACCGGCCTCCTGGGAAGCACACACACCAAGGGCTTCTGAGGCATGTCCCATTATATGGATGACACGGCCATTAGTAACCATGGCAACCTCCCTTCCCTGGCTTTTGTGGCTCCAGGAGTCTAAATTTACACAGGTCTCTTCCAGATTTGAAGGGGCTACGGGGACCCAAGCAGAGTGGCATCCTCCTTGTGCCACGGCAAGGCATATGTGAAGCGCTTTCAAAGCCGTTCAGGTGGAAAGACACCACTTCCCACTCAGCAGTCTTCAATGCTTACTCTTAGTAAAATCCAAAAAGAAAAACAGAAAAAGAAAAAGACATGTCCTCATATCCTGTTTCTGCCTATTTTTTACAGCAGTGAACACAAAACTCAGAGGATGAGCTGACCGGCAGCTGTGACGGGTCAGAAGGCTGGTGTCCAAACAGTCCCAGGCGGCAGGGCTGTGCCCCTCACGTACCCTTGCAAATAAGGACACGTGGTTATCAACCTCTATTTCCCTTCAAGAACCTTGAAAAAGAACTCACATGCGACAAAAAGATGAACGTATTAGATAACGCGTATGTGAAGAGGCCCCACTGAGCCATTCCACTATGTATACGTATTTCAAAAGCCACGCTGCACACGGTAAATCTACACAATATACGCAGGTTGAACGTTCCTACCTGAAAACCCAAAGTCCAAAATGCTCCAAAATCCAAAACTTTTTGAGCACCAAAATGCTGGAAAATCCCACATATGGAAAATCCCACACCATGAAACTTTGTTTCATGCACAAAATTATTACAAATATTGTACAAAATTACCTCCAGGCTATGCATATGGGTAAATGAATACATTTCATGTGAATGTAAATGAATTTTGTGTTAAGGGTTGGGTCCCAGCTCTAAGATGCCTCATTATATACACGCAAATGCCTCAAATCCGGAAAGAGCTGGAACCTGAGATGCTTCTGCCCCAAGTGCTATTTGATTTGTATATCATGTCAATGATGGAACCGATCGATATATACTGATGATCAGCATCGATATATATGGCTGTTTTGTCAATTAAAACCCAGCATCTGAGTAGCAGCTGCCACCTACATTAACCCTGCCAGTGAGAAAGGGAGCCAGAGCTCTCCTGTTACCTGTCTAGGCCTGGCCCGCCTCGGTGGGCGCGCTGTCAGAGTCGGAGTCCGCCAGCAGTGTGGTGCCTTCTGCGGCTGTCTGGCTCCAGCTGTCCGACCTGTCTGAGATGGCGTCTTCCTCTCCGACTGTCACCTCCACGTAGTCCACGACGCCTGACTCCTCGTTCTCGTCACTGCCCTGGCCGTCTCGGCTGCTGCCCTCTGACCTGTCCAAGGTGGCCTCCGAGGGCTTGGCTGGTAGACAGTCTTTTGCGGGCTCGCTGCCCGCTTCTGTTCTGGGGACCAGCTTCTCCGAGTCCTCTTCGCAGAGTGTTTTGGGGTCCTTGTGGCACAGCTGCGCCACCTCGCTTCCGTTCTTTGGGCTCTCAGCAGCTGGCTTTGCTGCTTTTCTTGATGCGGAGTCACAGCCGTGATCATCTGAGATGGGCTGTTGCTGGTACTGCTCCAACCACTTTAAGGTTCCAGTTTTTAGCAAGCATCTGTTCTCCTTGAACCAGCGCACGATCTCAGTTCGGACCAGACCGGTCTTGGCCGCCAACTGGTCGTACTCCTGGGGCGTAGGCCACTGGGTTCTTGCGAACGTGCTCCTCAGGAGATGAACCTGCTCTTGACTCTGTGTAATTGCTGGTGAAGGGCTGGGCAGAGAACTGGCTAACTGGGCGCCTGCGAGCTGGTCCAGTCGAGACAGAGCACCATTGGGGGTCACCACATCTGGGCCTTTTTTGCTAGACCCCATGGAATCCAAGACAGCCTGTTCCATGCTGTCCCGAAGCTTCCGCCTCTCTGAGAACCAGGAATCGATCTCTCTCCTGCTTAGCTTGGTCTCCGCCCTTAGCCGATCCAGTTCTGCTTGGGTAGGAAAAGAGCTTTTCAAAAAGCTATCTTCCAGGGTCTTAACCTGACCTTGTGTTTTCTCTTTGAACTTCTGGGGGGCAAAGTCTGGGTACGGGTGGTACGTGCGACCGTGTCGGGAGGCCGCAATGGCCAGCTGGTCTTTGGCAAGGGATTCGCTGGTGATGTGAACGATGCCCCTCTGACACCGGTAGCGGTGATCACTGAACCACTTCTTGATCTCACTCCTGGCAAGGCCGGTCACCTCGATGAGCCGGTAGACCTCGGCATCGTCAGGGAACTGGCTCTGGAGGAAGCTGGCCTTGAGGTGAGCAATCTGTAGCTTGGTCTTCTTGCGGTCGCTGGCTGGGGTGGGTAGGGGGTTGGCCACCTTGGGCTGGGGCTCTGGCACCTGGGTGACGTGTGGACGCTTGGGCTCAGGGGCAGCTTGGGGAGTCGGCAAAGGTCTCTTCTGGCCATGGTTGGTCACTCCAGCCACAGCAAGTGTGATGGGGGAGCAAGAGACGGTTGTTGACCCGCTGGTCACCTGAGTCAGCACCAGACTGGTCTGGCCAAGGATCTGGCACGGCAGAGCTGTTTGGAGGATGGGCTGTGACATCTTTGCTGGGGCCAGCTGGGCGGGCACCACAGTGATGGCCGGCGGTACTGACTGGATGGTGCCGTTGAACATCTTCTTCCGGGCCTCCTCCACCTCCTCCGGGGACCAGCTGATACCGTGCTTCAAGCGCTGGGTGGCAAACCAGATTCGGATGTGCTCCTCTGGGTGTTTGGAGGCGGCTGTCAGCCAGGACAATTCAGCCTGTGTCGGGTAAGGGAACTTGTTGAAGGAATTGATCATGGTGGCATTTGTGTCCAGGGCAGAGTTGTATTTGGTAGTATTCAGCGGGACAGGGACCTTGGGGACAAGGTTGATATTTGGTGGCAGCTGTACAGAAGGCATGACGTGTCCTAAGCTGTCTTGGAGGAGCTCCACACTTCCTAGCCTTGAGAGGATCTCAGCAGTGTCTGTCACGAGCCGGGCTGTCCCTTCTGCGTGGTGCTCGGGGGTGGCCTCCTCGAGCTTCTTGGGCACCTTCTTGACATCTGCTTTCGGTTTTCCTGTCTTCATGATGGGGGTTTTACTCACCGAGATCCCGGGATCATTGTCACCGCCTCCGGGGCCGCTGGTGGTGATGGACACCACGTGGTTGGTGGCTTCGATGGACTGCTCCAAGATGGTTTGACTGTTGCGTTTGATCAGCTTCAGCCTGAAGTTGGTCTCCCCAGGATGGAACTTGGAGTTGTGGTCAGACAGGGAGTCGTACTTTTTGGTTGTGAAGTTACATTCGGCACACACGTAGAGGGGGTTGAGGATCACGTTGGGGTGCTGCAAGTCCACGTGCTCCGTGAACTCGTTCAGGTTTTGGGTGGAGTAGGGGCAGTATTTGCACTCGTAACCGCCCTGGAGCTTTTTGGACTGGTTTTCCCCCGTAGATTTCACCTCGATCACTTCGTTTTCTTTGGAAGAGCTTTCAGGTTCTGCTGCCCAGCTGTCCTTGGCCACGTCAGACGGCGGCACGCCCGTTCCTTTTTCTTTGGCCCGGTCTGCCTCCTCGGGCACATCCTGTTCCACCACTTGTGACGTCCGAACCATGCACGGAGTTGTAGATTTTCGTTTGCTTGCCATGCCGCCTGTGTGCGATGGCTTATTTTTGGAGGTGGGTAGAGAGAGGGCAGTGAAATTCTTGGAACAAATAAGAGAAAAGGCTTTTGGCTTTATTCTCCCTCAAATGGCTTTGGCTTCCTTGAATGCTGTAGTCTCCCCTTGGAGTTTTCAGAATGATTTCAGCACAGAAAATCGTAACTGCACCAATCGCTACACACACCAGGGCGCGTCGTATCTGTGGGGCAAGAACAAAGACAGGCTCAGTGCCTCTTCACAATGCAAAAGAAACTAGCGTTTCTTTTTGAGTTGCTCCCCTGACCCACCCCAACTGGAACCCAAATCAAACACTCGTGTGGGCACAGATGGCACGCGAGCAGGTGCTTACAAATATGAAAGGTCACATTCCTCTCTTCCTTTCTGTGGAAGTAGAATCAGGCCCACCGCCAGAGAACAAGAAGGGGGTCACCGCTTCATGTTTAGAGACAAACAGATACAGAAAAGCAACCGGGTACTGAGATCTTCTGAAGTGTCGAGGGGGTGGTGGAGGGAGAGCTGGCAGGTTGCAAGCTGCTTTTTATGGCCCATCAGAAGCAAGATGCTGACCTGGGCCCAGCAAGTGGTTTCTATGGGTGTCAGGAAATGGGTCTGAGCACACTGCTTCTTATCATAAAAGTGAAATCATTATGGAAGATCGATCCAGAAAGCGCAGAAGAATATAAAGGAGACGAAAACAAGCATTCCAAATATTGTAGCTTCTTCATTTCCCTTGAACAGGGCCCCGTTTTTGAAAATACTGAGCAAAATGATGAGTTTTCAAAGGTAGCATGTAGCGGTGGCACACACCTGTAATCCCAGCAACTCGGGAGGCTGAGGTAGGACGGGAAGTTCAAAGCTAGCATCAGCAACTTAGGCCCTAAGCAACTTAGCAAGACCCTGTCTCAACCTAGGGGAACCACAGCTATGTAGGGGGGCACCGGGAAGGGAAGAGATGAGGAGGAGGGGAGAGGGAAGGAGGATAGGGAGGGATCTAGGGAGACCATCAACAAAGTCGCACTCTTTACCCCACCCCCAGAATCCAAATGATACTTATGCAATCATTTAATTCTGGAAAATTCACAACCTAAGCATTTATATCACTTGTAGGGGTGAAATATAGAAGAATCAAGAGACTGAGGTGCGGGTGACGTGGGGGTGATTCTGGTTTATGAGCAAATGTATATCATGTTGTTACTTTATATGTATCTATGATTGTCCAATAACTCAACTCCTTAATAATAAAAAGGAGCTGTGTATGCTCAGTGGTTAAGCACCCCTGGTTCAATCCCCAGTACCAAAACAAAACAGAACAAAAAAAAATAAAGAGAGAGAGAGAAAAGGCAGCATGTTTAGGGCTAACTGCGCACAATGACTTTAGCCATTCCGTTTTTGCTGGGATGTTTACTTCCAATGTTTGATTCTCATCAACAAAATGGCAGTGATCACAGTTCCTATTTCTGATAGCTGCCTTTGGACAAAGGTCTAGAAATGGTTCATGTGACCCAGGTGGCCACAGTGTGGCCTCAACTGGCCTTTCCTCCCAACCCATGCTGCATAAAATATCGCCACTAAAAAGAAGCCCTGCCAACTGGAGAGGGTGGGACTCTTAATACGCTCTTATGCTTTTCTTGATGGCTAGCAAGGTTGAGTTGTTTTCATTTATATGCATTCTTTTATAAATGATTCATGCCATTTTAATATCATGGCATCCAATGGTTTATTACCAACTTGTGGGAGTTCTTTCTATCTAAGGAATATTGATGCTTTATCTGTTGCAAGATTCTTTCCCCAGTCCATTGTTTATCTCTTCATATTCCACAGGGATTTTTTTAAAATATGTTTAACGTGGAAATTTTAGTTTTTACATAGTAAATTTATCATTTTTTTCTCTTGGGTTTCTTTCATTGTGGTTTTATATTTAGAAATTGATCTCTCTCTTCACAGCTGAGACACATAATCCCTGTTTCCTTCAGACTGATCCAGTTTCGGTTTTTACACTGAATTCATCTGGTATCGAGTTTATCTTGGGTTGTGTGGTAAGGCACTTGAGAACCCGAGAGTTCCCGTGGTCTCGGTGGCATGCATTGTGCTTCCGATCTCTCCGTAGAGCTCTGCATTTACGTCTCGCTGTCACAGACTTTTGTACATTTAGAATACGTTTTGATATCTGGTAGAGTTTCTCCTATGTGCTCTTCCTTTGCAAAACACTTCTTGGTTATTTAGAAATTCTATTCTCAAAAATCAGAGTCAAATGCAAAACAAAATCCTATTAGAATCCAAGTTTTGCTTGGAACTGCATTAAAGAAACGTGAATTTGCTCATGAGGAGGTGGGCCACGTGAACAGGAGCGGGAAGGCTGGCCTGGGCCGTCTGGAGCATCCTCTCGCAGGAGTGGATGTGTGGGAGGGCCTTTTATCTTGTGGCTGAGGAAGGAGGGAAGTGTTTTGAAACAAGAGCACCTGACATCAGGAGAAGGGACCTGGAGGTGACATCATCCCTCGCCCCCTCCCACTGGCCTAGTTTGAGTCCCACTGAAGAAAAGGCTCAAGAGCACCAGGGAAGAGCTGATCTTCAGGAGCCGCCAGGCCCACACCCGCCTGCTTAGGGGCTCAGGTGACAAACCTCAGCAGGACTCGGGAGTGGGACGTTCCCTCTCGCAAGCCCGGAGCCCAGCCCTCCCTCTCTGGAACACTGGTATGTTCAGGCTGAACTATTCCCTCAGCCGTGGGCTGAGGGTCCGTCCCTAAGGGGTGAGGAGGGGACATGGGAAAGCAGAGCAGAGGTGACAGTGTCTTTTTCTCGACCACATGGAAACGCATGCTCTCAGCCTCCATCTCCTGCCAGCCTCAGGTCTTTGGTTCCCCCTCAAACCCGCTCTAGCCCTCGACGGTTCCTCTCCACCAACAGTTCTGCCGTCTCTCACCCCACACCATCACTCCGTGGGCATCCTGTCCACCCTGGCCTCGAGCAGACAGGGTAGACCCTGCTCACCACTTCCCCTCTCGCTCCCTCGTCTCAGCCACCGCATTTGCAGCCTCCGACGACAGCCTCCTGTGCGCTCCTCTTTCCTCTCTCAGGGTGGGGGTGTCTTAAGGTCTCGCTTTCTGCCCGGGGCCATCTCTTGCTCCAGAGTGAACCCTCCCACGTCCTGGCCCATGCTGCCCTCCGGCCCTGGCTCGCACAGTGCCAGGACCTCCGTTGCATCGGCCTTTCCCGACCAGCACACTACATCCCCTCCCTCGGCTCAGCTTTCTTGAAGGCCAGTTCAACGGCGAGCATTACACTATTTTGTGGTGAAGGAGGAGGGAGCATCTTCCCCACGTTTGTCTCTTCTGCCAGAACGGTGACGCCCAACGTGGCAGCCACTTGCCCCACAGCGTTGCTTGAGTTTACATTGAGCAAACCAAAGTAAAATTAAAATTCTAGTTCCTTGGTCACACCGGACACCTTTCTGGTGCTGGAGAGCCACATGTGGCTAGCGGGTATGGTGCCAAGCGGGACAGAACATTTCCTTCCCCGTGTGGGACGCTCTAGTGGAAGCTCTATTCTAGAACAGATGTCCTGTAAGGCAGAATCCCTCCACTGCCCTTTCCCCAGCTCCTAGAGCGCTGCCTGGCCCAGGATGCTTTCTGTTTTTGCGTAAATGTTGCTGCACATTAAATCAACTGCAGGGAGGCGACTTTGCTCACACAGAGAGGGATGGTAAAGCCTCATGAATGCTCCTTCGAGCGTGTGCGTGTGTGCTGGGGATTACGCGGATGGAGGAACCTTCTGAGGGACAGAGCCTCAAGTTCAGCCTGGGGTACTACTGACACAGCAGAATGCGGCCAACTTTCCCATACTGACCCAGGAGCCAAAGGAGATTTCCTTCTTATTCAAAGATTTCAGGCAGCAGTGGGTGTAGGGGAGAAAGGACCTTTCTTACGGAAAGTTCCGCATCCAGAACAATGGAAATCCAGAACAATGGAAATGTGGTGAAAGAGTCTGGATCCGCTCTGTTTCAAAAACTGTGGATTTGAACAGTATCTTCTAAAACTCACTTGGCAACCAGGCATCCAGACCGGGGAAAGAGAAGGAGAAAAAAAATTGGGGAGGCCTCAGAAAACACGGATCCTTTGAAGACTTCATCTCTCAGGGGCCACTGGGGAGGAGCAGGGAACACGGGCCTTGGAAGCGTGATCTGGCACCACCACGGGCTGGGTGTCTGTGGCGTCCCTGCGAAAGGCTGTGGTCACCAGCAAGGCCGGCAGCAGCTGCACGAGGCCCGGCACTCACCAGCACGAAGGCTGAAGTGTTTTCAGTGAACTCTTCACATTGGCAAAAATAAAAAAATGGGTGACGAATGAACACATGAAGAAAACGCTGAGAGCGAATGCCCACGGTGTCCCTGCCACCGTGGTAACTAGTGTCCTTGTGGGCCAGTGGTGAGTGGCAGGTCTTCATGGGCACATCTGCACCAACCTGCAAACCGTCTACTGGGGGAGCAGGAAGTTGTCCCTGCCCTTGGAGGTTCTCCAAGCAAATCAGATGCAAGTACAGCTGCAGACCCTGGGGCCTGGGGAGGGGAGAGTGAGAAGCGTCCTTCATTCAGGACCACTGTCTGTGTTGCGCCTTTCTATCTGGGAGTCCCACCCGTGGGAGAGCCAGGAGTGTGACAGGCATGGGTGAAGTGGAAAGGAGCCAAAGCACCATAGGCACTCTTGCCTTCTTTTTATGCTTCTGATATTGACTCAGTTTCCCTTTTATCCACTATGGCATTGCTGTGACCTCAAAGAAACTCCAACCATGAATGAGAAATGACAAAACCTTGGAGTAAAGAATATCAAAGGAGCTGTGCACGGTGGCACATGCCTGTAATCCTCGTGACTCAGGATCGCCAAGTTTGAGGCCAGCCTCAGCAACTTAGTGAGACCATCTCAATATAAACAATAAAAAGGGCTGGGGTTTAGCTTAGTGGTAGAGCACCCCTGGCTTCAAACCCTATAACCCCTCTGTCCAGCAAAACAAAACAACAAACAAACAAACAAACAAAAAACCCATCAAAGGGAAACAAGGGCCAACCCACGCAGGCAATGGCAAAGAATGATGTCTGGATGTCGGGGCAGAGCTCCCTGCTGGGACACCTGGTGCTTCCTCCATCAATCAGGTACCTTTCTGTTGTGAGTGGTTTTTCAATGAGTCCCCATTTATTGGGCACGGAGTGGCCAGGACACTGTGGATGCTGGGGTGCAGGGACGGGGAGACCACGGTCCCATCATCGAGGTGTTCACAGCTGGCTCCTGGTCCCCCAGGCTGCACATGAAGCCTGCAGGCGGACGTTTAACCAGCGATGTATCCTGGCGCAGTCCTGGAGACCGGAAGTCCAGACTGAGGCGCCGGCAGGTGCGGCCTCTGGGGCCTCTCTCTTGGGCTTGGAGATGGCTTCTTCTCCTTGGGTCTTGCAGGGCCTCCCTCTGGGTGTGTCTGTGTCCTGACCGCCTGTTCTTATAAGGACACCAGGTATTGCATCAGAGTCCACCCCAAGGACCTCATTTAACCTTACCCAGCTCTTTCAAGGCCCTAACTCCAAATACAGTCACAATTTGAGGATTGGGTGTTAGGACTTCAATATGTAAATCCCGGGGGAGACAATTTAGCTCATCACAGTCAGGCAGGGCACTGTCATCTGAAAACCTATCGATGGCACGCAGCTGACGAAGATCGATCAAACACTCTTCAGCAGCAGGCTTGGCTCTAGGTGCTGAGGACCCGCGGCAGGCAGACGGACACTGCTGCTCTCGCAGCGCTCACTGAAGAGTCAGGCGGGAGCTGGGGTGGCTGTGACTTTAGGCAGGACAGCGAGGGCCTCCCACGAGAAGGTGCCAGTGCGGCATCTAGAAGCTGCAAGGTCCTTACTGAAGTCCTTCGTCTGTGGGACAGGGTGGGAGAAGAGTGGACAAGGGCTTCCCAGGGCAATAACTTTTCTCGTCTTAGAAATAAAACAGGTGGGTTGCTTCTGGATTAGGGTTGGGGGCACAGCATAGTGTTCCCACACATGCATTTGTGACTGCACAACAACAGGACTCCTCCATAAAAAAGGAAGCAGGGGCTGGAGCGGTGGCTCTGCGGTTACGGCGCTTGCCTGGCATGCACAAGTGCATGGGTTCAAACCCCAGCACCACGTACACAACTAAGCGTCGGAGCAACGAAAGCCATGTGAAAACCTCAGTAAAGACTGATTCTCTCTCTCTCTCTCTGTCTCTCTCTCTCTCACTGTCCTTCTCTCTTAAAAAACAAAAACAAAAAAACCCAAAAAGAAAGAAAACGGTAATCATTACTATTAGTGTTAATTCTCTATACTTTCGTTTCTTTTAAAGAGAGAGGGAAAGTGACAGAGAGAGAGAAAAGAATCAATTTTAATGAGTTTTCATGTGGCTTTTGTTGCTTGGATACTTGGTTATGCACATGGTGCTGGGGTTTGAGCCCATGCACTTGCGCATGCCAGGCAAGCACCGATCCAGTCTCCTCTCCATATGTTTTTGATAACTCTTAATGACAACTCACAAAGCAGCTGGGATTCCTCAATCTGAAGATGAAAGAGCCCACACCAGAAAGGGTAAGTGCCTTGCCTAAGGTCACACAGCTTGTTCATGGCAGAGCTGGGATTTGAACAAAGGCAGTCCAGGCACAACACCACATAGCCTCCATGGGGACGTGGGGCTTCAGAGGTGAGGCGGATCTTCCAGGGAGACTGTGATTCTCCCAGGGGACTGTAATCTTCCTAGGCAGAGCAGACGGTGAGAGCAATGTGTGGTAAGAGGAGCAATGTTAGGGCGTGACAAGGGCCGAGGAGTGAGGGCAGAAGCAGGTGGGGCTGGCCGCGAGGCATCCTCAAGGCCACACTGAGGAGCAGGGAGGCTGTTCTGCAGGCAATGGTGGGTCATGGAAGCACAGGGACCTCGGAGCCAAGTGTTGGGTGGGGGTGGCAAAGAGGCAAAAACCCTGATCCAGCAGACAAATTGTCATCTCTGCTACACTGAGGTCAAACTAGTCAAGGGCCAGGCTGCTACCAGACACCCTTCTCTCCAGCCTCCCTTTAGCAGAGGTTTGGAGCTCTTCACCTTTCATCTGGAACTTTCTCCCATTCAGTCTGGGCTTATTTCCTACCCAAATGGCTGGATGATCTGGGTTTAAATGTGGCAACCCTGAATCTCCCTTAATCCATGTCCCCAACAGGCTCAGGTTATACCAAGTGTCAAGTTTTATTTCTCAAAAGCCCTAGTTGGACAGTGAGGCTCAGAGAGGTTAAGGAGCTCGGTCAACAGCACACAGCCTGGAGCAGCAGAGCTGGGATACAAGCTTCATATGCAGACAAGCTGCCCGGAGATCTTGTTAGAGCCTGTGTTCTGCCCAGGCTCCTGGGTGATGGTGCAGCAGGCCATATGCGAGCAGCCCAGCTCTCTGAGGCGTCCACATAAGCCCTCTCCCACGGCATCCTGTGTTCCTTCTCCTCCCCAGCCTCTTGTCCAGAGAGAGGGTTGTGGGGTTTCCTGATCTTTCTCCACGAGTGGCCTGCAGTCCCCTGGGGAAGGAAAAAGGGGTCAAATCTCCAGCTGCTGATCGCTCTTCCAAGCGAGGCAGCCTGGCTGTGTGTGTGAGGGAGGCGGCTGGGCTCTTGACCTGAAGGAGGCACCTGGGGGAGAGGCCCTGGAGGGAGGGGCAGCAGAGGGGGTGGGGAGGTGCACAGCCTGGGGTGCCGGTGCTCGGGCACCCAGCTGCCTGCTGCAGGCCACGAGGACTCCACCTTGGGCTTTGACAGGACAGCACTTCCCATGTCAGAGGAAATGTCAGGCTGTCTTCAAGAGGCGGCATCCCCAGGACATCAAAGTTGGAAAGGGTGCATTTAGCCTGCCAAGAGCGCGGCCTCCCCGCCTCAGTTCACCCAGGCGGACCTTTCTTTAGGAGGCGTTGTTTCCTCATGTTTTAAAACCATAGCGTCACCCCTCCCTGGAAGGAATTCTGATGGGGAGATGCGTGGGGGTGTGGTTGGGGTGGGGAGGACTTTGACGCTGGAAAGTAGGGTCCTGGCTTGTGCCGCTGGCTCCAGATCCCCTGCTCTCTCCTCTCGTCTCTCTGTCCTTGCTTCTTCTTCTTCTTTTTTGCATCTGCTCAAAGGAATTGTTTTTGGCAGCTCATTGGTGACCCTGAGTTAATTCCCAAATTTTCGGATTTTTTCCCTATCCTCTGATCCTCTGTCTGTTTCTCTTTTTCTTTTCTTTTCTTGTTTTTTTTTCCTACCCCCAGGGATTGAACCCACTGAGCCACATTCCCAGCCCTTTTTTTATTTTGAGACAGGGTCTCACTAAATTGCTGAGGCTGGCCTTGAATTTGCAATCCTCCTGCCTCTGCCTCCCAAGGGGTTGGGATTACAGGAATAAACCACCACGCCCAGCTAATCCCCATCCTCTCCTAAATGTAAACTTGAATTTGGGGTGTGTGTCTATGACATGGCTCGCATACCATCACATCACTAGGGATGGATGTTTTGTGAAAACACTGGTTCCCGAGCCCCAGTCCAGACTCATTAAACCCAAACATCCAGGTGCAGGGCCTGGGATCCTGTATTTGTAGCCAGCTGCGGCTCTGCTGCATAGCCAGCCATGGGAGCCTGGGGCAATGAGACACCACGTGGCCTCTTCTGCTGGAGAGCTGGCTGGGCAGCAGCCAACTCTTGCCAGGAGGAAGCGGAGATGTTGGCAGCGGCATTCTTGACGCAGCTGAAATCAGGCAGCTCCAGCTCCCCACGGGGTCCCTAGAGTGGAGCACTGTGCCCCCAGGGGAACAGTGGATGATTCAGAGGATGAGGTGGAAGTGGGGAAAGAGCTGCCCAGATCACGATCTCCGAAGAGACCAGAACCCAGAACGGTGGGGATTCAGTAACCCAGGACGGGCATCTTCACTCCAACAGGATCCACTGCAGAGGAGCTGGTGGTTGGGTGGAGCTGAGCTTTAAGAAACTTTTCTGTTATCTGTGATTGTGTTTTACTTTTGAAATGCTGAGTTGCTCTGCTGGTTAAGCACAGGCAGGAGAATGGACTAAGATGTTTATATGCAGAGTCTTTGTTCCTCCCATAGCGCCAACTGGTGGCTACGATCTCCATTTTACAGACCAGGAAACTGAGGCTCAGAGAGGTTCAGTGTCTTGCAGAGGACAGGGAGCCCAGATGTTCCCGGCTCCACATCCTGTCTCAGTTGCCCACTGGTGACAATTCCACTTCCTGACACTGGGTCTGTAAGTTAAAGTGGCCTTCTCCCTCTGGGAGAGTTCAAAGGAGAAAGACTTCATTTCGGCTTGCAGCTCTGAGCTGCTCCCTCGTTACGCAGAGGACAGACCCCAGGACCCCTAGGTGCTCAAACAGCTTCGCGAGTGGCAATGGATGAAATGGAGTTCGTGGCTGCTCCATGCCTGTTAGCATCACCGTGGGTCTGGGGACACAGAGCACCCGGAGGAGGCAGGGTATCCTGCCAGTGGTGGGACAGGGTGGTGGCTTCAGACAGGTGGTCCTGAGGGACAGGAAGCTAGAGAGGCCTGAGAAGGCAACCCGGGTCTGGATGTGAACTCAGAACCCAGAGCCCAGAGTTTCTCCTGCACTCAGAAATGCTGAGTCCTAGGGCTCAGTGTCTTGCAGCCCTTTGACAGGTGAGGACTTGGCCCCTGGGGGCCGTGCTCACCTTCAGTGCTCCTGTCAGGGTTCACCTGGATGGTGGCAGGGGGTGCAATCTGGGGCCAGCATTTGCCATTTGAATCTTGGCTCTGTCACACTAGCAGAGGAGTCCACCTTTCTCCGGCCACGGCCAGGCTGCCCACTGCGCACTTCTCAGCACCCAAACCCACACACCACCAGGAGGAGCAGGTAGCACTAACCCACCCCGACCAGCCTCAGTTCCTGCAGCTGTAAAATGGGTGCATTGCCACCCGCAGGGTGGGACCAAGTGAGAACCTCGAGTCCCTAAAGGGTGACTTGGATGAGTGATCTAGCACTGACTGGGGCAGACAGGCCTGGCCACGGGTGCAGATGGACTCTTCCACTCCTCTCCACGCCACCCTCGGCCGCCCACCCTGGAGACGGTGCTGTGCACTTACATGAGAGCGTCTCTCCTGAGCTGTGCAGCTTGGAGCTCTTTCCATTTTGCCCATTGAATTTTCTATGGAAACTGTCCCAATATTTTAAATTCTCCCAACTTTGTCTGTTTTAGTAGAAGATTATACCTTGGATCTTGCAGGGAAGATCAAGGTCACCTGATCAAGGCCAGGAGATTAAAATCACCTTCTTCTCCAATTCCCCACATCTCTTCTCTCCAACCGGGCAGAAGGAGGTCTCGGGTCTCACCATCAGAAAGCTACTCCCCAACTAGCCTCCTGCCTAGCTCCCACGGCTCTCTCTGCTGTTATCTCCCTTCACGGGGTCACCATTCCTCTAAAAAAGTGAACAAAGCAAGAAAACATGAAAAGTGAGACAGAATTTCTCACAACTGCATCATTCCACCACTACCTGCAAATTATTATTCCAACTCTTGCTTTCTGTGGCTTCTGAGAGACAGATGTGATGCCACTGGGTCTGGGGCAACCACTCATGGTCACATTACCCTGAACAAGTGTGTCAATCTTTCGACGTCTCGGCCTTCCCACTTCTTTCTTTCTTCTTTTTATTTATTTATTTTGTTGTTGCTGTGTTGCTGTTGATACTGGGGATTGAACCCAGGGGCACTGAACCCCTGAGCCACATTTGCAGCTTTTTATTTCTTTATATTTTGTATTTTATTTTGCTCAGAGCCTCAGTAGGCTGGCTTTGAACTTGCGATCCCCCTGCCTCAGCCTCCTGAGTTGCAGTGATCACAGGTATGTGCCACCACACCCAGTGAGAGCTCACTTAAAAAAACAAACAAACAAACAAAAAAACCCAAAAAACAAGGCTAAACTTCTTGAAAACCAAGGAAGATAATATATGAGACGGTGGAGGACCATTCCCACTCCACTGTAGAACAGACTCCACTTGCTTATCCTCTCCAAGGCATCCCTGAAGGAGGACTTGGCAGAGGCTGGGCTGGATGGCCTGGAGTGACCCCGTGCATTCATAGGCTACATCTGTGACTCCTATTGGGGTCTTGTGCACCTTAAATGTAACACACCTTGAACCAAGTTTGTCATATGCCTTCCAAACCTGAACTTTTTATAATGATCCTTACTCCAAATAAAAGTACCAGAATCCACTCTGTCCTTCGGGCTGGGATCCTGGATTCCTCCTGCTCCTCCCCAACCCCCCACCTCGTGTTCTCTTACACACCCAGCACTGCTCCCTAACGCCTCCTAATTTTTCACTGCTGGGTCTGCCTCGTGGGTCCCCCCACCACTTGGCCTGGCCTGGTGGGAGCAAGCATCGCCTTCCCCAGCATCCTGCCCCTCTTCCGCTGGCGATGGCAGTGGGACACTGCCAGTGGACACATGTGGAACCCCAGTCATGTGCACGTGACTGGGTTCTGAACCAGAACGTAGAGTCCTCCAGGAACCATGAGCAGCTGAGGAATGGGCCCCAATCAGGCGGCGCGGCAGGAACTGGTGGGATTTCATTCTGGGGGCTTTTGTTGTAACCACTAGAAATAAAAACGTGCTCTTCATCTGGAGTTGTTGAAGGGATCAGATGTAAGCCTTGGAGTGCTTGCTGCTGGTTGTCTTGTCCCCGTTGGGGAGGACGTGCCTGAGAGCCGAGTTGAGAGGAACTGGCCCTGGTAGCATCCTGCTGTGTCTGAACCCCACAGATGCATGGGCTTCTCCATAAACCAGCTTGGTTTCTCTACTGTGGCTGAACACATCCCAAGGGGCTCCGTGTCAGGCCGACTCCTTCACCGCTACTGTTTCTTTCTAGAGCATCCATTCTCCGCCTTTTCCTGCCATGACAGCCTGCTGGGGGGAGGGCGTGCCCACTCGCAACCCTCTCAGGGTCCCCTGCCTTCCTTATCGTGTTGGCTACAATTCCACACCATGCCCTCTCCTCTAAGAATCCTGCGGGGCTGGAGCAGTGGCTCGGCAGTTACGGCGCTTGCCTGGCATACGCGAGGACCTGGTTTTGAACCCCAGCACCACATACACAACAAAGTGTCGGAGCAACCAAAGCCACATGAAAAATTAAATAAAAAATTACTCTCTCTTTCTCTCTCACTGTCCCTCTCTCTTTAAAAAAAAAAAGAGTTTCAGAACTTGAGTGGGACTATTTATAGATAACCTTGTGTACTTGCTGATTGAGAAAAATAAGCCCCTCCCAGACTTCAGTACTCCTTCTTACCAGCAGATTGCTTGCTGCTACATCCCTCACCACGGACGCCTTGACCGACTGCCACGTCCCTACAAAGGAGTCCCATCATGTCATGCTGTCTTTGGAACCTCCCTAGGAATACCAGGAGCACACGCTTCTGACCCCCAGGCTCCACCACAGCATCCCATTCCCTTCCTCAACCATCCTGGTCTTTTAAAAGTGTTATACAGGGGCTGGAGCAGTGGCTCAGCAGTTATGGCACTTGCCTGGCATGTACAAGGACGTGAGTTTGAACCCCAGCACTACGTACACAATGAAGTGTCCGAGCAACTAAAGCCACATGAAAAACTGAATAAAAATTGATCCTCTCTTTCTCTCTCTCATTATCCCTTTCTCTTAAACAAACAAACAAACAAACAAACAAGTGTTATATAGCAGAAGGTCATTCTTTTTTTTGTTTCAGAAACAGACATGAACTTTGGAAAAGAGAGCACAGTTCATTCATCCACTCATTCATTTGGCAATTCTTCAATGCCTGCTGTGGGTCCAACTTTTGGATACTCAGGGAACAGAAAGTGAGATTCCTTCCCTTCAGGAACCCACTATCGATAAGAGGGAGACAGAGGGCAAATAGGAAGCAAAGAACCTCCAGGCAGTGGGAAGTGCTATGCAGTTTTTGAAAATGACATTAGATGCCAGGAGAGCTACTTTCAGTGAGTCATCAGGGAAGCCTCTTAGAGGAGCCATGCCTAAGCTGGGGTCTACCTGTCATGGAAAAGTGGCATTGGCAGCTGAAGACAAGCAGTGAAAACAGAAGAGGAGGCTCCCGGGTCACTTGTGAAATTCCACCATCACTGCCAAATCATTTCCCAAAATATTCTGTTAGTATTTAAAAATCCTGTTCTTCCCAAAAATGCTGTTTTGAAAGATCTTAAAGACCTTCATTGATAAGTACAAATTTTCATTTTCCAACATGAAAATCAAAACTCTTTGATGGTTTTATAGTGGAAAAAAGTTTCCTTCTCCCTATTAGGATGACTCAGGTGCACATGAACATGAGGTGAGTCCTGAGCCCCAAATGACTCCAAAACAAAGGGGGACAAGAATCACCTGTAAGTCCAAGATTTAATATTAGGAGAAATTTTAACCCCACAGTGTAAGGAAAGAGGTGGATGAAGGAAATAGGAGAGTGAGGGATCAACAGAAATACAGGTATATTCAGGAGAAACCTGCAGAGGGGGGCCCAGTGGAGTCTGGAATCCACCTGCCGCCCTCCCTGCAGCTGCCTCCCAACTTCTACCGAGGCCCCCCAGATAACCCCCTGTAGAATTTCCCTGACTGCCACAGCCAATGCCCACAGTCAGCATGAAGAAGCCAGAATGGTCAAAGCCCTTTCCCCCTGCAGCAGTCAAGGACCTCTTCAGAGGGGAATTGAGGCAGGAGATAGATCATCTGTAGGTAGATAGAAAATGGGGACCTTGGTGAATGGGATTCCACCACCCCATACTAAAACCCTAAGTAAAAATCTTTTTGTTTTTAGCTGCCTGAATGGAAGGCCCCGCTCACATGTAGATGACCACTCCTGTTTTTAGCAGGGGTACCCTAACCAAATGCAATGGATTCATTCGCTTTAATACCCACCTTAGTCCTCCACACTCCTTTATCCTCTTATGCCAACCAGAAGACTTTCCTTTCCCTCTAACGTCCCTGTCAGCTCTCCTCCCTGAGGTGTCAGTCACAGTGTGGGATAACTCCAAACCCACTGTGACCACCCACCACGCTCTTGTTTAAATTTCCCCACAAGACCCTGCCTCCAGCTAAAGCAAGGTATCTCCTATCACCTCTCCGGCTGCTTCAATTATAACCAGGGAATCTCCTTCCTAGGCAGAATTAATACTTATTTAGGTCTGTTTACCTACTAACTGGGTAAAAACTTGGTATCATTGACTCAACTCATTGTATCCCTTTAGAGTGTGGAATGATGGATATGGAAAATCACCAGAAATCACTCACATGAACCACACATCAAGCCCCCTACTCACCATTTCAAAATCTGTTGACTCGGGCCCTTATCAGAAAAATCACACTCTACCGAAACTCCTATTTTAACCAGAAAACTCAAACCTTGGTCCCTTCCCCCTTCGTTCCCTCTATATCTATCCCAGGCTGTAAGCGAGCGGCAGGTGGGTCCCAGACTCCACCGGGCCCCGCTCTGCAGGTTTCTCCCGAATAAACCTGCATTACTGTTAGCCACTGCTCTCCTATTGCCTTCATTGGCCTATTTCCTTACACACAGGATAGTTTTTATAAAGTGGATAAGAAGCAAAAGTATAGCATACAGTTTAAGTGGTCAAAATGAAGCACTGTCTTTAAGCTTATAAATCAGGACACTGTACCCCAAATGCAAGCTCTGTCCTTAGTGGGAGAATTGATGGACAAAGGCCAGAATCAGTTAGAGCCAGGGGCTCTAAAGTGGGACCTGTGTTGTCCATTAATCAAGGACAGTCATGGAATTTGTGAAGGGACAGAATGTAAGGATGGTGTGAAGACCCTGAATCTTGTCTTTTACCATTGTTATAAGGCTTGAGTGGGCTATGTGCCTGGGGCAGAGGGTGACACTTCTCCCAGAGGTCACTGGGTTAGAGTGATGGATTCTGCTGGATGTCATGGTGGATCAGGATGTTTTGAGCAGGACGTATCCTGGAGAAGCTTGTTAACTAAGCTGGTGAGGCCACAGCTTTGGAATCAGAACAGAGCAAGGTTTAAACCGAAGTTCCATCCAACCCTTACCATCAGTAAGATACTTCGCCTCTCCTAGACTTGGTTTCTTTATCATAAATCTGGGGCTGATGTCCACCTGGTGAGGTAGCTGGTAGTAAATGGCACAGTGTGTGTGGACTCCCCATTTGGACATCAGGTACTTGCAAATACTCAGCAAATGGTAACAATGTTGGTGACGAAGTGAAAGCAGTTCCACTATGATGCACAAGGACCAGCAGAAATTAGTGTGTTAGAGAGTGTGAAAGAAGCGAGGTTCATTTGAACCCCTTGGTGAGCACATTCAAAAGAAGTGATCTTCTCCTCAAGAAACTAGGGTTGGTACTGCCTCATGACCCAGTTATCCCACTCCTGGGTATTTTCCCAAAAGAGCCAGAATCAGCACACTACAGAGACAAAGTTACATCAATGTTTATAGCAGCTCAGTTTATAATAGCTAAATTTTGGAACCAACCCATATGCCCCTCACTGGATGAATGGACTCATAAATTGTAGTGTATATACACAATGGAGTTCTACTCTGCTATTAGAGAGAGCAATATCATGGCATTTTCAGTCAAATGGATGGAAATGGAAAAAATTATGCTGAGTGAAATATCCCAAACTCAGAGACTTAAGGGCCACAAATTTTCTCTCATATGTGGAAGCTAGTGTAAAACCTACAACAGGATGATAGTCAGGTGAGTTTAAGTAATAAACTCACCATAGTTGAGAC